>JFFI01000218.1:29550-91222 GCA_001563125.1 Colletotrichum salicis
GCACTTGCTTTGCAGTCATTTCTGTCTGCTTATGTTGGGATTTGTGGACGATCGGCTTTCTCGCCGGTCTGGCTTGGTTATGACATTGATCCTTAGTGCGTTACACGGAAACCAGGAGCATGAGCGCAAACGCTGCTGCTAGTCAGTTTGGAAAAGAAGAAGCAAAATTCAAGCAGGAAATCATTGCAGTTAGACTTCCAAGCCACGAAAATGAGTGCATACCATAATTAGATGATGGGAGTCAAAAGGGAGAATGGCAAAAGGTGAGGTCGTGCCCGGGTTCGAACCGGGGTTGCCGGAAAGGTTCGATTTTGATATTATCAAAATCCGGAGTGATAACCACTACACTACACAACCTTTGATAGAGGACGTGGGGACTTTGTACAACCTATTTTGCAAGGCGGGTGGAGCGGTGGCTGTTGTGTGGCCAGCGATGACTCATCACTATCCCCTTTAGCTCTCGCGTACCACAGACAGGTCAGTGAGTTCGCCTCTCAATTTTCCCCCTCTCTCTCGATAATTGTTTGCCTACCTTAAGCTATCGTCACAGTCACCCCGTGGACCTCGATTCCACAGCGATGGAGAAGAAAACTTGACTGATGAATAATGTTAATGACATGTTTCAGATGCCTGGCAATCCACCATGCCTGCGAAATTTCTGTTTTACGACAGACGCGTTGCGCTTTACCGGATACGTGAGCAAATCCGCCCAGGCAATTTCGGGGCGTTTAACACGAACTCCGGTAGATGCCCCGCCGATAACGGCGGCAGTATCCTTAAATATCGCTGAATCACGACGTACGAAAATGATGAAAGTGATCATTTAGAGAACGTCGAACCTCCCGGATCACAAGATGCATGCAGCTACGATGGTTCCCCACAGGCTACCTGTGAATGCGACTCCTCACATTTTACCCCGGAGTTGCTGAGGTTCTGGCGCGCGTGGTGTCATTCCGGGGATCTCCCAGTCCATGAACTCTCGCCGTTGCACTCCCGGCCCGCAACCTCCCCCGGGCCCGATGATGATGGAGTGAAATGTGTAATCCGTAGACACCATGAAATAGCCCGAGCCATCTCAGCCAGTCGTGGACTCATGGGACGGAGCTTCCAATTCCACGACTCAGCATCGTTCTACTCTGAAGGCCCGCTTACTGGCGCTGTGTGTGACAAGTTGCAACACGATGAAGGTACCTGGCCCCCACCGAACATCTACGGATAGTTGCAGTGTGCTCACGATTTCCAGGTCTTCACATCACTGCCAGCTATGCCATGGGTGGCCATGTTCACGCAGTCATGCCTTGCCACAGTAGCCGACATTCCTGGTATTTTCGGGCCAGTGCCAACCATATCTCCGTCTCCCGCGGGTGATATTTCAAAGTACCTCAAGAGCCGACCAAGTGACTTCGTTCATCCCGGTATCTGGCACACACACGAGGATCTAGAGCGCATTCGCAATGGAGTCCTCGAAGACAAAGATCCCTAGGCGTCAACCTATGCTGTCTTCAGCAAGAACAGCTACAGCTTGGCGACGTACGAGATGAAAGGCCCGAAGCCAGTCATCTCGCGCGGCAGCGTCAGCAACTACACATCCTTCGCTCGGACGCCCGAGCTGCATGGCAGATTGCCCTCATGCGGTACATCACGAAGGACGACGCCCACTGGAACCGTAGCACGACCATCTTGGATAGCTGTGGTTCCACCCTAGTCGACATTATCGGGACGGACCGCTCCCTTCTCATTGGCCTTGACGGCGACCTTTTCGTCAACGCCGCGGAGATCGTGCGCTGGGAGGGTAACTGGACAGAGTCCGGAGCGCGCTGGCAAGGCGGGTCTGGCTTCAGCATCCAGCTCTATTGGTTGTTTTCGAGACAGTCTATCCCCATTGGCCAGGCAAACTACGGAATGGCTAGCATCAAGGCCCTCTTGAGCTTTGCTGTCTATCTTGACGATGTCACCCTTTACAACTATGCCATCAATGAGTACTTGAACAATCCCTGTGCGGGGCTATACTCGTTCTTCGAACCTGAGATGGGCCAAAGCTCGGAGTCTGGCCGCGATCAGAGTAAGTTCGCTTCCATCTATCGAGGATAATCGTGGCTGACAAGTTCCAAAGGCCATGCCATGTCCGGTCTGTGCTGGATCGCTCAGGCTGCACGGGTAGCCCAGAGTCAGGGTTCTGACCTCTACAGTCAAGGTGACAAACTCCTGCTCAAAGGTGCAGAGTATACGGCCAAGTTCAACTTGAATGGGAGCATCCCGTACGATCCAAAGTGGTATCGATGTGAAGCAGTCCTTGTTAATGGGCCTTGGGCAACCATTTCCCAGGACAAGCGAGGTGTAACGGCCACAAACCCAATGTGGGATATCCTGTACTACCAGTATGTTGTCAAGAGAGAGTTTGAAGCGCCTTGGGTCACAAAGGCTAAACAGACTGTTGGGTCCGAGGGTCGCTTGACCAGTAACGACCATCCTAGTTGGGGAGGGTTGATATGGGCTTATTGAGTTATGCCAGCTTTTCTTCCTACTTACCCAGGTGAACTAGCAAGAGTACATGAAGATTAGAACAAACCAACGATCATGATGGCAAACCCACAGCCATGCTCAGACTTTCCGCCCGAACTTCGACCACTGTGGACACACATGGGCATGTTGTCAAAATGTATCCCATCCGTCAGAAACCTACAATAGGCAGGTAAATGCAATATATCTAGGTAGCTAACATAACTCAAGGCTGTCAGCTGTGATAAGGTGCAGAACATGTGCGCAAGACGAAATCGTGTCATAGTATGGAGGAGAGTAATATTTGAGTATAAACAACAAGTAAATGTTATCTGAATGAGAGTAAGGAAGAGAGAAAAGAAAGAGCAGTAAAGCTGGCTGCGTATTCGCTTAGTGCGAGGAACTGTGAGGGCACGGGCCTGGGGTCAAAATCAAATCCGAATCCTCCCTGATTCCCGAATAATAGTCCGGTGGAAGAGCAACTATTCCCAAACCTACTCCAATCTGTAAAGGAGTGTACCAAAGCCCAATTGGTCGTATCCGCCACTGGTTGTGCCGTAGTCACCACCACCCCCCTCAGCACCCCCAGCTTCCTCGACCACGTGGTCGCGCATTTGCTCGGTCCAAGAAGCATTGAGCCCTTTGATGACACCGTAGTGGTTGTAGAGCAGCTCCCAGATAGGTCGGAGTCCCCCGCGTCCAGCTTCACTAATATTCACAGCCGTGCCGTGGCTGTTGGTAAAGTTGGTAAAGGGGACGTCAAATCCGAGGTTGTACTTTGCGGCGTACTCCGATCTTTATCCCATGTTAGCTATGACGTCTTATTCTTGTGATAGACTTCACTTACCCTGCCAAAATTCTGTTGTCGAGGTACGAAAACAAGTCATCGCCCTGGTTGTAAGACTGTTGCGCAAAGACGCCCAAGAAAGCAAAGTCCAGCAGAGCATGCCCCTGGTCACGACCGGCCTCCTGGCCCTGACCGAGGATCTTGCCCGAACCTTCCTCTTCATGCAACTCCCAAATGGCTATCTCGATGGCGCCGTTACCCGCACCGTTCTTGAAGTAGTCGACGGCTTCGTTGTACATGGTCTTGTTATCCGTCAAAATTCCGATAGCCTGCATAGTGCACATATTGGCCAAGTCCCAGTTGGCCCAGTAGTGGTCGATGGAGGCGCCATTGTGCTCGATAAGAAATCTGTGGTTCATCGGGTAGAAGACTCTCTGCAGCATCTCGGCCATCGCAGACAAGCCGTCCCAAGCCTTCCAATCCCGCAGAATCTCGGCTGCGTTGGCGAGCTGGAAGCCGTATATGCCCGACGCGAGGTACTTATCCGAAGAGCCGTTGATGTAGACGAGCGAGTCGCTCCAGGCGTCGAGGATCCGAGCTGACGCGTTGGCGTGGGCCTCGTCGCCTGTGATCTTCCAGGCAATAGCGTTGGTGTAGGCGGCGTGAGCATCGCGGTAGAGAGATGGGTAGTTTTCGGGGTTACATTCGCGACCTGCGCCGCCGCGGCAGACGGTCTCCTTGGGATTGGGGGAGTAGGCTGTCTTGGCGCGGGTCTTGAGCTTGCTCCAGCCGGTTGTCCATGGCTCCTTCTGGGCGTCGACGAGGCCTGTGATGCGGTCAAAGTCTTTGCTGGTATGAAGAAGGCCGGGGTGCTTGAAGGTTGATCGGGAAGAGTCGGAGCAGAGCGCATACGCTTCAGAGACCAACAAGGAGGAACTCAAGAGACTGACAAGGTGGCTAGAAACAGAGTTGAACTTCATGGTGAACAGATAAGGTGGTCTGAGACCAGCCCAAAACTACTGAGTGAACGGAAACGCAAAGAATTGAAGGTGCGATAGTCTGCTAGAAGCTGAGGTGAAAGCCGAGTAGATCATTCGGATATATAAGGTCGTCAAATCCTTGAGCAGAATCGACCCATTCTCGGGACTCGTTTCGATATCTGATATGAATTTACTGCCCAATTCTAGCGCCCGGGACTTTTCCCGACCATTGTCGCAGTGGGTAAGATACTCCACAGACAAACGAATGCGAATGTGATCAAGAACACATCAATTTTTGTTGGCCCCTGAGTACGAAGTACTCCGTAGTGGTCCACTCCGACAAATCCTTGCACTCCGAGAACGAGATTTAAGGGGTGTGTCAGCTGAGACCCAAGGCCTAATGTGTGGAGTTGAACGTAGTGCCGAGCAGGCTAGTTGCAGATCCCATGTGGCTGTCATCATCACTCACGACCGGGGTCGTACGCCGGAAACTACCCCGGACAAAACTTCGACAGTATATCTGATATCAATAAAAGGCAACTGTAACTGACTGCATAGACGCTCAAGTGACCGAATACGTTCTGTAGATTCACTCGTCGCATCTGCTAGAAGCATAAAAATACACTACACAGAATAGAAATGCTGATATTTATGTGGCGGAGCCTGGGTAAAATGAGAATCCGTGGTTACGTAGTTAAGCAATCACAGGCCCTCAATCACAATCAGATGCTTTGATCTATCAGAAGCGTACGTAAAGAACATTAAGACAAAAACAGACAGTAAGTAATCGCTGATCATGGATCCATGATGTTTTAGGAAAACGCGCGTGTTTAATTGAGTGTACCTGATGGCGGTATGATGAATCGAAGAGAACCAAGGAAACTATAGGAGAAGTATCTAATACTGGTACAGGCCAGAGCCAAGAAGTGCAGAAGGTGCCAGATGAGCAGCCGCTGAGTTCAAAGTTCCAAAGTTTTCCAGGACTGCCGAAAGAGTGTTGTGAGCTGGCTGGAGACCACCGTCTACCCATCCACCAAGGAACGAAGTGCAATCACTGTTGATCAGAACCCGCGAAGTCTGGGTCTGATTGATTCTCTCCCAATCGTAGAAAAGAGACTCAATGCTGACATCTTGCCCCGGGAATCCCAGAGAGAAAGCACCATACGAGTAGCGGTCAAGAGGCCAATGGATAAGGTAAATGTCGTCGTCAGTGACGGGCTCAAGAAGGCTGGCATACTCAGGGAAGTCCGACTCTTGCATGATTCTATCAATCTGCGTCTTGAGCTCCGTGAGAAGCTCCTTGGGATCCGAGATAGCCGTCATCTGCAGAGAAAGGTCCTCCCAGGCATAAGTAACGAGGACCATGCCGTAGTCGGGGTGTCCGTAGTCCAGGGTGTACGTCTGCGGCAAGTTCGTGTCCGAAAGAATGACTCGAGGGAAACCAGCCCCCTGAGTTTCCCAGAACTTCTTGGTCCGGATGAAGAGCTTGGATGAGGCGGTCATATGGAGATCGTTGATGGCTCTCTGAACTTCTAATGGCATAATTGTGTCCTCGGTGGTTTCCGAGACTGGAGTAAAGGCGTAGTTCATGGCCCGGTTGCTAGTTCCGACAACGACAAGGTCGTAGTCGACATTGGTGGAAGCGCCTCCAGAAGTCTCTCTCACACCAACAGCAAGGCTGCCGAGGGCATCACCGCCGCCACTGGTGACTTCGGCAACAGTTGAGAACTTGGTCTTGACACCAAGCTCGGTCGCCTTTTCCCAGATTGTCTGGGCAAGATCCCGAATACCGGCAGGTTGCAGGCCTGAGTCGGTCACCTTGGCAAAGACAGCTTGGTCTGACTCGAGGCCGTTGACGACCAAGCGGAACACGGAGTTGAAGCCGGCAGAGTAAACAGCGCCAAAGCCGCCAGAGCCAATTCCCAAGGTGCCGAAGCGCTGGAAGTCATCCTCGGTCCAGACCTCGCCGCCCGGAACGTCCCATTCGTGACCATCGCCGAAGATACGGCGGAGACCAGTGTAGAAGCTGTCATCGCCGAAAGTGTCCAGGTACTTTTGCCACTCTGGGACTGCAAGGTTGCGTGTGGCCGTATCGTTGGAGGAGAGCCAGGTTGTAATCTGGCTTCCTGCGGCCAAAGTGCTGCTGCCGCCAGTCAAACCCTTTGAGATGAGCTGGACCCAGCCGTTGTTGACCTTCTCAAAGCCGATTGGGGCCGTGTTGGAGTCGGTCCAAGAAGTAGCATTCTCTTGGTAGTAGACAATGGTAGGGACCTTGCCTGGGTCAGGGAAGTTCTGGATGAAAGTGTAATTGAACTCGTTGGCGTAGTAGTAAAGAAGGTCTTCCGAGGGGGGAAAGCGCATCGCACCCATTTCCGCCACGTTGACTCCGTCAGCCGTGGGTAGGGATCGAAGTCGGCCTCCGACGCTATCGGTTGCCTCAATCAAGGTGACATTAGCGCCAGCCTTGGCCAGGTTGAAGGCCAGAACCACGTTGGTGATTCCGGCGCCAACGAGGCCGATCGAGAAGTTGGAGGGTAGAGTGCCAAGGGGTTGGTTGATGTCGCCGGCAGCCTTGTTCCACTCAGAGTAGATGAGCTGAGGAGTGTCAACCCAGGCTTGAGGACGAGCCTTCTGCTCGGCAGCACCGGAGGACTGCCTCTGAGCCAAACGGGAACCAGAAGTGCTGCCAATGGGAGAGAATGGAGTGCGCTTGTTGGCGGAAGCAACAGAGGCTTCCTCGGTCTTGAAGCTGAAAGAAGGGAGCATTTTGATTGAGGTGCGTGAGTTATTGAGATGCTGAGGGTCTTATGAATGAGAGTGATCTGAGTGAGGCTGTGAAACTGATGTCCTTAAAAAAGAGACTAGGAACTGGGTGGGCAGAGGCCTACTACTTATACATCGTGAACACCATATCAAACTCCAGGCTTTTCTGACAAGAACGAGCATGCTGATCGAACTGCCGTCTCAACCGCCGGCAACATCTGAATGTGACCCGGATGCAAGAGATATCGCAAACATGCTTCCTCGCCTGCGTGCAGCTTGAGTTGCAATACAGTCCACATCAACATGTCAGAGGCAGGTTTTGACACTGCCACCTTCAATGGTACACCAAGCTTCTCATGAAGAAAACGTAACGTTCCTCGAATTATGTCAGTTTTCTGCCCATCGTGGCTGAATCCCCGGCCGCTCGTGGTTCGAGAGAATTTTCGGAATCGGGTTTGGCACCGAGTCATTCCAGTTGAGCTATGGAGTCAAGTCAATGTCCATGAAGGGAAATATCTATCAAATTCACAGGTCATTTGGCTTATTGGAAAGTTGGGCTAGCGAGTCTTTCAAAGCTCAGGATGGCTTTTCGTGATTCCGGCTCCCAAGTGAAGAGGAGAGCACAAGTCCAGGGGTATGATCATGGCACAGATGAGGTCAATCCCAACTTGATTTCTTGAAGGCGTTGGTGAATTTCTTATTAGTATTATGACCAGTGCGATTCAACTGCGTCGGGTACTAAATCAATATATGCATTATATCCGGGGTGGCAAGACTGAGATTGAGAACCTAAATCAGTTCGCATAGAGATTTATCATTGCATAAGTTTGGGGCAGATAAGGCTTCAAAACTTGTGAACTTGACCCTCTTTGATAGATTCAGTGATTTCATTCACAGGGCGCAGTGAAGCGAAACATGTTGTCGTCCTCTAACTCGTTGGGCTGCAAGAACGGCTCAGACCAGTATCGTAATTCGCCAGTGCAGACAAATACTACATTGAGCAATATATCTGGGCTGTGGAGGGTCACTCAAGGGCCGAGTTGACAGTACTTGTGGGTATTTGTGAAAAGCCTAGCAGTTGGGATCCGAGCCCTTGACATGGGTTGCTACTGATCCATCTGCCACATCCTGAACATATGCCAGTCTAGACATCGTTCCATAAATGCTCGGAAGGAGATTCCGGTCGTCTGACTACTCAGGAGATGTTGCGTTTCCACCTTACACTTTGGGATGTTGCAATTCTCTTCTGGACCCAGCCATGCGTTGGTCTAGGGGTCGGGATTGGTGCAGATACTGGAAGAGAACGAGAGTTTGGTTGACCTTACGACGAAGATCGATCCCCACGTCCTCCCCTAGTCTCTTCGGTCGTTTCCATATTGCTTGTGTCAACTCATAATTCATGGTTTGTTTCTCACTGTGAGCGAACAGCAGAGTATCATCCCGAAGCGAGCGGGGCATACCTGCGCAAAGTCCAGGGGTGTGACAATTATAAGGCGGTTGCTTGTTTGCCCATAATAACCAAGCAACAGGCATGTAGGAATGGATGGTATCCAGATTAGGGAATTACGCCGAGCTGTCAGATAACTGTGTCTAGTGGGACCTACATCCGGGAGGAGCCGTTGCGGACCACAAACAAGGGCACCATGTTCGTGCGAGAATAATAACGAACAGAAGAGCGGGCCCGCCTTGCAACTTTCCCCGACACGCGCGCGCGAGGAGATTCAACTGTTGAAAGACATCACGGAAGCTATTGTTGCGATTTTGGCTTGAAGTATATTTCGTAAATCAAGAAACTAAGCTCATTCTTGTCATGCTCGTGCGTTTTGTAGGCAGCTCGGATTCAAACCGCAGAGCAACCAATCGCCTCCACACTTGAGTGATTAATCCTCAGGGTGAATGCCATGCGCTTTCCCCATGTACACTTCCGAATCCCTGGCGTACATCAAATCACTTGATTCTTGCACCAACATTGAGAGGCTTTAGATGCTCTCAGTTTACGTAGAAAGCGAGGAATGCAAACATGGACTTTCGTCGCATTTGTACATCCCGACATTCGACCATGGAAAGATGAAATGATTTGAACTCAGGCCGGCTTGTATTAGATAGTACCAATGTTGCAATGAAAACATTCAAACTTCTACCTCTCACGGTTGCCCGATCGTAGTTAGAAGAAAAAGTCTCGTTTGTCGAGATAGAATTTCTCATGCCAGGGCTTTCAGCAGTATTCAAATATGAGAACACCAAGTGATTGAGAGCAATGTATTCACAAACGGACGTGCATGGAGTACGTGCATGGGGTAAATTGGTTGATTGGCTGAATGTATTTGATTGATTTGAGTCCAATAGTTGTGGCGATGTCAGCCGACATTGAGCATTTCTAGCCGTCGCCACGCAAGCGGTCAACATGATGACCGGATGCTCGTCTTTATCTATTCTAATGGAACTCAAATCTATGGAGCCACCTGTGAGTGATTTTTGATCTAAGAAGCAAAAGACTGCTGTCCTGTCGAGACCGTCTTTAAGATGCCCTTGTCGGCCAAGTCGTTGACCAGGTTGAATAAGACAAAGTCGCAGCCGCGCTTGGCCACGAGATTGACAGTGACAGGCATAATCTCATCCTGGAAAGTGACATTGCTGAAGTATGAGACTTGACCAATGGGAATGGTGTAGTCTGCGTCGCCAAAGTAAGAAGCCACAGTCGACCCTGCTTGAGGAGTTGTAGGGTTCACAGGGGTCGTCGAACCAGGGTCGCTGTTGAGGTCCTGAGATCGGAAAGTAGGAATACCGCCGGTTCCGACATCATAAACGAAGATGGCCTCAGAACATGATGTGTCGGTGGAGAAGAGGGCCTTCTCGTGCCACAAGGCAGCATCGCGGGTCCGGTTCGTCATTGCCGCCTTGTAAACGTTGTTATCGACGGTCAGGGAGTGGAACGCCCCGCGGTATGGCTTGTCAAGGGGCGGAAAAGCCGGAGCATACTGAGCCAGGAGGGGCTCGGCAGTCTCCGTGATCAAATCGTGTGTCCACAGAACAAGCAAGTCTCCGAGGAGTTGCAAGATTGGTCGTCCGGTCACGTCCTCGATCGTCTCGGTAAGGTTGACCTTCTCCACAGTGGCGCCAAGAGCTGCTGATGCATCGCTGAGAAACTTGTGGAGAATGGTCTCTGCGGCGGGGTTTTGCAGCGGGAGATGGTCGACAGGGTACAAAATTCGCTTGGGGAACGTGCGATCGTCAGAGACGGAGAGAGCAGGCAATCCGTTCAAAGAGGTGTCTTGGTGGAGTGATGGGTCGTACCAGGCCTTTGCAAACGAGGCCCATTTGACAGGATCGCGACAGAAGACGCCGGCAGTATCGGCGTTGAAAGCATTGGTGATAATATTCTCCATGAGGATCATGCCCTGGGAAGGCCTATTGCCGTAGGTCCCAGAAAATGCAGCCGGCTGTCTTATGGAAAGACCGGTATCGGTGCCAATGGCAAAGTCCAACCAGTCATAAGCAGCGATGGAGCAGCCAGCCCCAGAAGACGAGCCCGAGCAGCTAAGGAAAGTGTCTCCGCGAGGGCTGCGGGGATAGAATGCATCATTCCAGTTCCAGGGGCTCTGCGGGGAGGCGAACTGGGCAGTCTTTTGCTTGCCGACGACAACGCCACCGAGATCGATGATTTGCTGGAGAGCTGGCGCAGTCTTACTCGCGACATCGTTGACTGCAGCATAGGCTCTGCTCCCAGCAGTCGTCTGGATTCCCTCGAGATCATAAATGTCCTTCACGGCAACTCGCTGACCCGCCATGGGCCTCGTGTCGTCTGTGCTGTAGAGCCGGGAAGGAACGGGAATCATGGGATATCCCCAGTCGGCTTCAGACTGAGTGAATGCCCTGTATCCCCCGTTTGACTCGTACGTACCAGTCACGAACGTTCTGTACGTGTCAATGTACATGAGGTGTACCTTGCTGAGATAAAGGCTGTCTCCATCTGTGATAGCGAATAGAGGACAGGGAACAAGTGTAGAGTTGCCGCAAGTAGATGGACCGTCACCACCGTAAATGATGTTGGATCCACGGCTTTCGAGGTAGCTGATAACTGAATCATCGAGTTCATCGGATCCACTTGCGCTGACAAGGACATTATTGAGGAAACCTTGAACAAAGACATCGTCTTTTACCAAGGAATCCTCGATGACCATTTGCAGTTCATCGCCGGTGGTTGTAGAAGAAAGAGCGGAGATGTAAGTGAGCGGCCCTTGGGAGGGGTCCAGGACACATGAGACAGTGAATACCGGATCGGAAGTGACAGCCAAATACTGGACATCTTCAATGAGAAAGGCTTGATCTTGAGTGTCTGACACAAAGGTGGATTGAAACAGAGTGCCATTGAGAGGCGTAAGAGCTTTGGCTACCTTGATGTAGAGTGCCATAAGACAGAACGTGATGAGAAAAGCTGGGAGCTTCATGATTGCTTTGATTGTCTTGGTAAGATGATCGAAAATCTAATCGTGATCTAAGCGACTTCACCGTCTCTTTATACCAAGTTTGAGACGTAGATGACCGCTGTGCTCTCGTTGCGGAGCTCATGACGATGCTTCAAAATTTCTGCTTGTAGTGTAAAGCAGTATCTTCCGACAATCTTTCGATAACTTCATGTTCATTATTGTGACAGAAACTAAACTTGAGATTCTCACTGTACGGGGTCATGAGTAGCGTGGCTTGCATAACCGCTCTTGTACTGTATGTGCGCAGCACAAATTGGTACATTCTGCATATGCGTATTGTCTCCGGAATGAGGGAATTATCGCGTCGTGGCGTCCGCCCTGTCAAGCTTGGTTCCACGTCATTCTGCCCGATCTCCATTTCCAAAGATTACTCACTGTGAGAGAACTCAATGTTGCAAGTTACCCTCTTTACTATTTGTCGACTCATTGTAGGAAGCAGTTGCATGGACGTAGAACCTCAAGAAGTGCAAGGCTCTACCAGTCTGGAAGGTGACACGTCGAAGATGAGTTATCGAAGTTCGCACGTCCTCGGCAAGCAATTGATAATCATCCATGATATCGGATGTACGGAGTACTCCGTAGTCATGCTGCGTGTTCTGACCCGCCAAGATGACTCGCGCCAACGTTTGGACCCTGCATAAGAGGCCAAGATGAATTGGGCTTCTTGCAGAACGAACCACGTGAAGTCTCCTCCATGACAAGGACTGAACGGCAATCATTTCGATCAAACCTTTGACTTAATCTTGCAAGGTTGTATCAGTACGAAGATAGACTCGCTCTTGATCCATACTGATGTGCAAATACGTAAAAGCACCACGTGCGTGCGAGAATAACAACGGAGTTGCGCCGAGCTGTCAAGATAACCATGTCTAGTGGAGACTTCGGGAGGGGCCGCCAGGGACCGCTGCAGGTCGGGCGGCTATCATCATGATATATCCACCTTTGACGCTTACGTGAGAAGTTGTCAGAATGCCTTGAGCTTTATTGGATAGCGCAAATCTCTTTGATCTGGACAAAGTGAACCACGAAGGTGCTCGGTTGTTCGGTGCCAAGAGAGGGAGCGGGAGACGGCATCTTGCCGGATGTCACCTACTCAATTACACTTTCTTGTGAGGTCTTAAAAATGGTGCGGGATTACGTGCTCTGTGAAGTGATTTTTGAGGTTGGACAGCATAGACTGAAGATGAAAGTGACAGTAATAATTGAGAGGCGGGGAAAGCGCTAAAACTTTTATTCTTGTACAGAGAATAGGTCCAATCTAGAATTGGCTCCTCGGTGGGAAATCGGAGCTCGGTGTGCAAATTCGGTGAAACTCCGACGAATATGGAGCCCAACCGGCGTGGAAAGGCCGAGCAAGCCGTTGCTTCGGACCCCATCCAAGGCAGATTGCGTACTCGGAGCTCCTGAGTTGAGCGAGCCGTATCCAAGAAGCCAGTCTCTTTTGCATTCCAGAAAACCGGGTCATTGTCTAAGGTATTTTAGTGGACTGATCTAGCCACTATCAAGCACACAGCCACCTCATCTTCATTGTTACATGCTTAGCAATCAGTCATCCGTTCTCTAACGTTATCAGCCAGATAGCGATACCCACACAAGGGTGGCCCATTGAGTAATCCGTGTCTTGACGGCGATGGTGCTACGGATTGAAACATTAGCAGCCAATTGCGAACCAACTGAAACAATTGACTTCCTGGGTGCATGAACTCATCCGCTGCATAGTGGCCCATGCAGAGGAGCGCAAAACGTCAGAAATCTTCGTTATGACTTGCAAAGATATATCGAACTGAGTCTGACTCTGTGTTAAAGGACGGACAGGGACGGACTAAAAACCACCTCCTTCGGCGACTTGTTGCACCAGACGAAGTCACAACGGCACAATAACGATTCCAACTGGAGACATTGGCTTCCTATTACAAAGGATCACTTCCGTCGGCCACAAGTTACGCCGCCTTTAGTCACTTATCCCACCGGCTCGCCGCTAAATATTTTCCGCCCTTGCCAGCAGTGCCACTGTACCACAGGATCTACAGACCAGACCTAGGCGAAATATTCCAAGTTCCAACTCTGGAGGCAATAGTAGAAAACGTGAGAATTCCAAAGGTCAGCTACAAATAAGTAGCAGTTGAGGCCTCAAAATGACGAGAAGACGAGCATCAAACTCATATCAATCAATCAACATGGCACCTAAGACTGCCTTTATCACTGGCGCAAACGGCTACATTGGCAATGCCGTAGCCCGCAGCTTCGTGGCCGCAGGATGGACTACCTACGGTCTTGTTCGCTCGCTTTCGGCGGCGACAAGTCTGGCCCAGGAGGAGATCATTCCTGTCATTGGAGCCATCGATGACGTTGACGCGCACGCCAACATTCAAAGTCACCTCCCAGCAAAGCTCGACGCCATTGTCTCAACTACGGAGAACCCAGCGGACTACATCCCACATTATCAAAACACCATTAAACTGCTCCGTACCCTCGGAGCCGCAAGCCTGTCAGCCGGCACAAAGTCGATCGTTATCTTCACTTCTGGATGCAAGGATTACGGCATCGGCCCGCATTTCGACGGAGCCCCGGGCCTGGCCCCACACACGGAGGAGTCCCCCATCGGGACCGTCCCTATGCTCACCAACCGGGCCACGTACGCACAGAAAATCGTTGAACACGGCGACGTCTTCACTCCGGTCCTCGTCCGACCCACCAACGTCTACGGGCGTGCCTCTAGCTACTACCAAGCGTTCTTCATCGTCGCCTCCAAGGCGGCCGCCGAAGGCAAGCCGATCATCTTGACCGCGCCGCCCAACTCTATCCTGCACGCTCTTCATGTCGACGACTGCGGAGATGCCTATGTTGCCATCGCCTCTCACCCGAAAGTATCCGAAATTGACGGCCAAGCCTTCAACATCTCGGCTCAGAGCTACGAGACACTCGACAAGGTGGCAAAGGCCTTGGCCAAGGAGTATCAGGTCAAGAACGGACTCAAGTACATTGATGAGGCGGACGCCAAAGAGGATGAGATATGGCCGCCATCAATTATTAACTTCCCTCAGTGGACAGACTCCACGAAGTTGACTAAACTTACTGGGTGGAAGCATCGTCGTCCTCTGTTTACTGAGTCGATGCACGTCTATCGCCTGGCGTACGAGGCCACCAAGGCGGCCGGGCACGAGAACATCTTCAAGGTTGATAGCCTTTTGGGAGCTTGGACGAAGAACAAGGCGAGACTGAACTTGAAGTCTGAGAAGATGGGCTAAGAAGGAAGTTCAAACTCGAGAACAACCTCAGGTCGTTCCTCCACGCCGCGGGGATGAATTTCCTGCTTCTCATGCCAGGTTCTTAGTACCTTAGTGTCACGAAACCAGGATATCCAGCATCCCTGAATATGCCCGTGACGTGCGGTATCACGTGGAACTCGCTTACATCTTACATATAGGCTTCTTTCTTTTGTCTATTTCTCTTGGGATAATACAAGCCACTTTTACCACACTCCATATGCCCATTGCTGCGTGCCATAACTGACACTTAGGCAGGTGAAGGACTTCAAACTTCATCAGATACTTTAGGTATCCGGCGTGATGAGCAAATTACAATTTACTTAAGGACTCCAAACCTTGAGAAAACATCATCGCTTAAATCCTTACTAGTATTAGTTGAGATGCCAAATACTAGATTTTTACAAAGATGGATAGGATCATCGTGGCAAAGCACGTCTAAAAGTTATACGAAGAAGGGCAGTACTAAGTAAAAAAATATATCTAGCGATGTCGGTCTTAGCGTATTTTGATTCATATTAATTACTCACAGGTTCAGTCAACCACTATTCAGCGGACCTCGTTTCCAGGGATCGAAGGGACTGGTAATAGCTGGCTGAACCGCATTTACTCGATACGAGGTAGAGTAAAATGAAGGAAGCCATCCTAGATACACTGCGATAGCTCTGAATGAAGCTCCAGTCATGACGGTGTGTAGTTCAGCCTGAGGTTGTAGCTCGTTGCCACAACTTGATGCTTTCCTATTTTCATTTCCAAAGTGCAGTTTGTAAGCATTCACTGACATCGGACGGCATTGCAGTGCGAGGTCCACGAAATCTTATCAATACATGGTGTTTCTTTCACCTCAGGTACGCGAAGACGCTTCATGGGGGGTTGCCCTCCCCACCCTTGTTTGCACTTTAGGACGGATGCTCATGTTCCTGGGGGAATGCATCCACTCTTTCTCTTCCTTATGAAAGTCACATCAGTATCGGAACTTCGGAAGATGCTCATCGCGCAAGTTCACAAGTTGAGATGAATTAAGATACGGTATAGCTGGATGCGCCTTGCGATGGGCGTAAAAGTGTGAGCCCAACGTCACAGCTTGACTGAACAGTGGAGAAGGTCCACCCCCACCGCCCGAACACGCGACACTTTCTGCTTCGAGTGCCAAGCACTTTAGGTGTCTTGTATGCGATTCTCGTAAAGCCTCAACCACAGTTCCTGTCTGGAGGGCGCGGCACGCGAATTTCACTACATTCTAGCGATGATGTAAGACGTGCATCATCTTTCTAGGTTCCGGGGGGGAAGGTTGAAGACTTCGATGACAGAATCATCTGAACTAGTTGTCGCCGATACTGTATTATTACTGAAAGAAGTCTATCAGAAAGTTCTTGAAGTCCTTAGCATCGTGAAGGTCAAGAGCGAGGAGAGATGCTTTCGGACATCAACACGATAGATTATGACTACTTACACATAACGGGTCCGGATTGCGGAAATAAGGACACTGCCGTTAGCAATAGAGACATAACGACTTGATCTGCAAAAAATTGTTCATCGCTTGAGTTATCGAATTCAATCTCCACACCATGATAGTGTGCGAACGACAGTGTGTCTTGTAAGTTGTTGCAGAATACGCTAGCGGATTACGGGTGCACGAACTGAGGCTGGAGGTCGGATCGTACCGGAATCAGAATGCCTGATCCAAGCCATGGCGGAGTCGGACGACTACAAACCACGTGTCTCATGAAGCCGTGATGCGTCACTGGCTCACTTCACCGTTCCCCGTGGGCCGGCTGTTGGAGACAAGACTCATGCGCTAGGACTGAGGTCCGGACACGCTGCGGGAAAATCGTAGGATCCGAGGGGTTCCTCGTCATCGAAAAGCATGGACGTAAGACCTTGGTGTCGAGGAAACAAAGGCCGAGCGATCAAAAATCCGAGTCTTAAGTTTCCCAACTAAGTCCGATAGGTTCATGTTGACTTGGCATGTCAGGGCAGGTGGGGCTGTTGCGATGGCGCAAGAGTGAGTTCTCAAAGGTGAGATGGCAGTTCTGTTGTATCCGTATACTCGTATTTGAATCATCAGCGCATAGCCTCTCTTGGCCATGGACAAGCCGTCGCATCTCGAAGATGAGGACGTAATGTCGACGCGGCTTTATGGCTGCGACGGGCTACAGCACTGAGCGTGTGAAAGAGCGGAAGAAACTGATACGGCTTCAGCGTCGATCTCTGAAAGTGATCTACTCGGGGTCCTGTCAATGTTTTCAACTCTCGATAAGGGGGCCCGCGGGCATTTCAATACGGCCGAAGCGCGCGCGCATCGGAATAACGCCGAGTAAAAGGTTCTTCGTCTCATCTTGTCTTCGTTTCGTCCGGCGTTGTGATCTGACTAAGCGGCAGATTGAGACCTCTTAGCGCCCTGCCGACGCTTACTGCCGAACCATTGACCTATCCTGAATGCTGAAGGATGTCAAAGGCCTGTCACTTACATACTGACAAGCCATGACAAGCCGTCGCAAAGTTCAAGAGTGGAGTAGACATGTTGATAACTCTTGGGGTGTCCGTCACAGAAAAGTCCGAAGGAAGGGTAGAAAAGGACTCTGCCAACGGTGAATGGGGTGACCTGAAGGCGAGATGAAACATGGAAAGCTGCCGAATGGCGCCCCCTACCGGCTCCATGCGCCCACTCCGGCCCCACTGACATCTCAACTCGGAAACGCAGACTTACGCCATCCCATGATCCTCGGTGGGGAGAACAGACGGCGACGATCCAATCGACATGATCTCCCGCTAGATCGTCACCCTCCCTGTGAGGCTCTGACTTCCCAAAGAGGTATCGTCTTATAGAGCCTCAAACCGTCACGGAACATCATCAGACAGCTTGGCAGCACGAGCCTTAGTGATGTCCAGCATCGCCAGTTGGAAAGAAGTCTGGTTGCGCGAGTTAACGTCTTGGAGTGTCTCGAACCTTCGCATTCTGCCCCCCACCTCCACCATCTCTCGGCACTTCATCATCATTAGTAAAGCCCCCTAAAGCCCCGGGCAAGAGCTTCTCATGTCTTGGCTTCGCGGGTATTCCGATGGCAAATATGTACTACAGCCGGTGCTAATCTAATTCAAAATTTAGACTTACTCGAACTCTAAGTTCTGTCTCCATTTCCATTCCTTCCTCCTTTCCTTCAATTTCCCTTCAGTCAAAACTCCTCCTAGTGAGGTCAAGCCGTGATTTCTGTCAGGATCGGCATTTCCAGTCATTTACGCATTTTAATCAACAGGGGAAAGTCACTGCTGAGCGGTGTTCGCTTCATTCATTTCAAGAATTTTAAGAATTTTAAGAATCTTATCTTCGTTACTCCCCTTTCACAGCCCAGTATGAGAGTCACTTCGGCTTGGGCCCTTGTGGCAGCCGCCACGGTCACTGCGATGCCTCAACCAGTCCATGTCTCCAAGAGAGATCCTTTCCCGTCGGACGGCACTGTTGTGGGAGGTGTTCCCC
This sequence comes from Colletotrichum salicis, assembly GCA_001563125.1. NCBI lineage: Eukaryota > Fungi > Ascomycota > Sordariomycetes > Glomerellales > Glomerellaceae > Colletotrichum > Colletotrichum salicis. Next base: position 47,811 of record JFFI01000218.1, read on the forward strand.
ATCGCCCTTTCAGGAGTATATTGTCTTCCCCTTTCGGCCCTCGGCTTCCAATTTCTAACCACAGAGACATAGTCCGAAGACAAGCCGCCGCACCAGCGACCCCTCAAGGCAATCAACTCATTCCGGTGGTGGTTGGAGGAGCGCAGGATACTTTTGTCCCGAACTTGATCATGGCTCAAGTTGGCGACGTCGTTCAGTTCCAATTCAGTAACGGTAACCATACCGTGACGCAGAGTGCCGAAGGCGCCGCATGCCAACCTCTTCAAGCTCAGGTTCCGACGGCTATTCACAGTGGCCATGTGCCCTTCAAGGACGGACAAGCCATGGTTGGAACGTTCAACATGCCGATTACGAGTGCCGACCCGATGTTCCTCTACTGCGCTACAGGGCCTCACTGTCAAGAGGGACAAGTCCTGGTCATCAACCCGTACGTCATGGCGACAAAGGTTGTATATGGGATTGAACGCTAACGTTGATGAGCAGTACCAATGCGAACCAAGTCGTCCAATACTCAAAGCTAGCCGCTGCTGCGAAAGCAAACGTTGACGGAACCACAGTGAGCGGCGGTGCCGTTGGACAGATTCCCCTGGCAAATGCAGCCTTCGTCCCAGCACCGGCTCAAGGAGCGGGCGGTGGCGGTCCTCCGGGAGGTGGTGCGGGCGGTGCTCCCGCTGCAGCTCCGGCGGCTCCGGCGGCTCCGGCTGCGCCACCCGCAGCAACACCCGCAAACCCGGCTCAGGATCCTGCGGCGGCGCCTCCAGCCGAAGCGCCCGTCGCTCCTCCGGCTTAGATGGTAGTGACTGATTTGCGGCCGAACTCGGGAAGTTCGGTCCTAGCGACAAACAAGGTTCGCCTGGTCGAGCCAGCGTAGATGCCTCGCTGCGCACTTGAAGGAATCGGGGAGTGCGCAGAAGTCGCGTTTTGTCGATGGAGGAAGGAGTAATCCATGTGTATGTAATTGACAGTCTTGTACATGCTATTGCCGTTTGCGGCGGGGGGTTTAACGTTGATTGGTATTGGTTTATGAGGATATGGCAGACGCAGGACGACAGCTGTGTTGCTGAGATCGAGAGGGAAAACATATACAATAAACGAATCAACGAAGCTATATGCTGGAAAATTCCGTTGTTTGAAAGACGCTTCACGATTGACTATTCAATTACCACGGCTATCATGATGCCCTACTTTCCCCCTTAACCGCAGAGGCAAGCTCCTCATCATCAGGGACCTTCATGTTGGTGCTCATGGCTCCACAACAACCTTCAATCCACTTACTCCCTTGAACAACACGTCCACGGCCTTGTTCAGTCCATCTAATCCGCCATCAATCTTTTGAGATGGCAAGCCGACAATCTTGTTTGCAGCGATGGCCTGAGTGAAGTAGGTCTCAAACGACCACTTCAATAACTCGGCATTCTTCTCTTCCGCAAGCGGTGCCGACCAAGACCCGAAGTTGATGGCTACGTCTTTCGGGAAACTATCCGGATTAGTGGGAGGCAACAGTGCATATACCTTGCCTCCGCCCTGAGCAGCCAAGACTGCAGTAGTGATGGCGAATGTGGGCTTCAATGAGATAGAGTCCACAACATATTCGTAAGGTCCTTGAGCAACCAGCTCTTTGACAACATCATCGTGGGATTGAGTGTGATCAACGACGTGAACGGCACCCAACTTGGCTACGAGGTCCTTATGCTGAGGGGATGTGGTGGTAACGGCGTCGTATCCGGACTGAGCCACATATTGTGTCGCGAAGCTGCCAAAGCTAGATGTGCCGCCGTAAATCAAGATCTTCTTGCCCTTGGAGGGCAGCTTCTTAACGGGATCGGGCCGTTCCAGGCCTAGATGCTCATTGAACAGGCCGACGACGGTGCTGAAGTTGCCCAAAAGGCCAACAGGGGTGTGAAGGTCGACACTGCTCGGCACCTTGATCGCGGTGACATCTCTTGATACGACAGACTTTTGGAAGCCGCTGTACTTGTTCCCATTTGCACCGCCCGTCTTGACGGCCGCCACCTTGTCGCCGACCTTGAAGTTGGTGACGTCGGAGCCGACAGCCGTTACGGTGCCTCCATAAGATGAGCCGTGAATTGTGGGGTACGGGATAGGAAAGATGGCGAGCTTTGCGATCTTGGCGTCAATAGGGTTGAGGGCGACTAGCTCGTTCTTGATGAGGATTTCGTAGGGACCCGGCTGCTCAGTGGTCACATCTTGCACTGTGAGCGGGGCTTTCGGTTCGAGTTGGACCGCGGCGGAGTGTGACATCGTGGAGATCGGATGGTTGTGGATGCTTATGATGTTGGAGATGTAGCGAATAGCTGTGCTGCGGGATACGGAAGCTTGTTGCTCTGATGGTTTGCATGTAAGATCTGATAAGAATGAGACCAATTTCCCCTGACTTGGCGAGATGTACGATGGCCTTAAGTACCTTTGCTTCAAATCGGATTCCGACCATCTCGGGGAGATTGGTCGTGCACCTGAAAGCTATTATTCCGAGCGATTTCTAAGCGTACCTGATGGATGAACGCAATTGAAGGCGCCATCTGCTACATACTTCACGATGAATATTGATTGCTAAGCTTGAAAGGGTAGATCCCCACCACCACCGGGACATCCGGATGTGGCGTAGCCTTTGGGTACACCAAAGCGGAAACAAATACCGAGTGTAGATTCAGATGCCGCCTCTCTACTTACCAACACGCATGTATGGTGACGAGATGAATTACGTGGTGCGGTAATACTTCATATTTGTCACACATAGTCGAGTGCTTTTTGGCGTGCGCTTAGACCCCGCATTGTGCGACAACTTTGGGCTTTCATTTCGCGCAACATTGAGTTCGTCCTTAGAGTGTAAGCTCAGCTCGAATTACCACAAACCACCTGTTCGACGAATGCCATTGAAACGATGGCGAACATTTTGGCCAAAACCATGTCATCTGTAACCGAGGTTTCTAAATGCGATGTCATTAGATTAGTCTGAAAATCGGACAGCATGGCCAAACCCTATTCGATGCCGTACTAACGGCATGGACCAAGAGTTCTCATACTTGACATAGATGTCTACCGTCAGCATCGAAGAGTTGCGTGAGATAGATTGCTTAAGATCAAGCATTTGGAACTTGAAGTGACTGAGGAAGGTCGAGCTACTAAGAGTCGAATGAGACCGGTGCCTTGGTTAATGATGGCTCGTGAACTTAATGTGGTCGGTGTTGTGATTTATCATCTGCATATCTGGAGTTGATAGAGAGACTTGACCGATGAGCGAGATACCAGGCGGTAAGATGGGAAACTTTGACATGAGACCTGGTGATTTCCATCTTCAATTCTTCAAAAAGCGTTGATCAGACATGGATGCAACTAGTCAGAACTAGATATCGTTGGCTCTCAAAAAGTCCTCCAGAGACGTTGCTCGGACGTCAAGCTTATCATTGTCGATCTTCGCCGTATCCCAAGTACCGTTATTAGTATAAAACTGATAGAAGTACGACATGTACTAGAAGAAGTTCCTTGGTGTACCTGCCTTACGGGCCTCGAATGCAAGAGTCTTGAGGTCTTCATCAGTACCCCTGATCTTGAAGCTGACCTCTTTTCCCTTTACGCTTTCCTATACTGCAGCAAGCTCCCGGACAGAATGAATACCGGAGACTGTATTCCAGCATCCGCCCTCCTCAGCGTCGTCTATAGAAATTATTACAGCTGTAAATTCAGCTGCGTCTCGCTCCGTGGACCATGGCATTGGCTTCTCTCCGTTGCCCCAGAAACTCATGGACTTGTCTCTACCATCCCAGTAGCCATTCAGGTCGACAGCTCCAAAAGGATGATCAGGTAAGACCCAAAACACCTCGGCCAAGACACCTGTGAAGATGTAAATCGGCTTGATGGACGAGCTTAACTCAGCGATGCGGCGGAAAGCAATAAAAGGGTCGTAGCTCTCGTGCATGCCCAAAGGATCTCGACTCCAGTCATTGTTCCATGTCGAGAGAACAAATCGACGAATGTTGGCGCGCTCAGCCGCCCTGAGGAGGAGAAGTTGCCCATCAAACTGTAACTCGGTCGGAAACACTCCATACGCACAGATGACTGCGTCGGCTCCTTTGCAACCTCTATCAAGGGCCTCGATGTCATAGTGATTGTTGGTAACGATGAAATCTCCCAATCTGGCGCGGCTGGTAGCAGTAAGCTTTGCGGGGTTGCGACCTAGACCACGGACTTGATGCCCTCGAGCATGGAGGGCGTCGATCAGCTTTTGGCCGATGTTGCCAGTTACGCCGGCGACAAGAACAAGCAATTGAAAGACAAAGCAGACTTTTTCGGTAGTTTTTGTTATGTGGAGAGTTGAACTTCTAACAAAGGTAACTTAGGGACTGTTGATGAAAGGGGTTTCGGTAATGTCGAGTCCTCCGAGAATGATGCAGTATTCCAGGAGACCAGTCTTCTACATCAGTGCGGGGTTTTGCTGATCAAGCGAACAGATATCCTAGTTGATGCAACTGGAGAAGAAAAGTGGCCACCATTGCATGAAAAGATGGAGTATCTCCGGGCCCTGCGCGTCACTCCGACATTGTGTTGGTGATGGACACTTGATGTTTGCATCAACCAACCCCATGTCTAGCGTCGGGCAGCAGGCCTTTTACAACATCAAGAGCCGACAAAAAAGTGAGGAAGGGAATGTTTCATGCATACCGACTTACGAACATTTCTGGGAGATGAAGGAGGCTTTTGGGTTATGATATTAATGAGCTGATTGTGTTCATGACATGAGCAGAAAGAGATCTCGTAGGGTGATCGAAGAACGATTGAAGGCACCGTCCAGTCATCGAGGTGAACAGGACTTATCAACCGACATGATTGGAGTTAACGTGGTGAAGTACATAGGCAAGAAAATGCTAGAGGATCGACAATAGTTCACTTCCATTACACTCTCAGAGTAATTATTTACAAATCTGTGAGAGGAGATTATCTTCCTGGAGTTGCAATATCTGCGCAGCTGTTCATGATCGAGAGGTAGAGTATGCGGGAAGCTCCAATCGATCAGAGCCGTGTAATGACAGGCCATATGAGATCTCTAGTGTTCATGATAGCATATCTGAATGAATAATAGGTAGGCAAAGTTTACATACTTGATCTAGCTACATTTTGCACAAACAAGTAAGTAAGGTGTTACACATTGATGTAGATAGGATGATTCCGCCTTGAGAGACTATAGTCAGTGGTTCCGACACCGCCATCAATTCGCTAAGCCGCATTTCTAAGACCTAAGCCGGTGCGCTATGACTGACAGGATCAATTGAAACATCATCGACCCATCTTCATCCCTTTATAGTGTCTCTTCAATCGTGCGATATTTCATTCTTTCGCACGAAAAAGACGTTTCACGTTCGAGGATGTGACTCTGCTCAAGGCAGTTCCGTAACCTGGTTTGAAAACCGTTTTCCTTGGCAGACTCTCTGGATCACGACTATTGGTTCTTGGCTATGTGGTGTCACTCAAAAGATAGAGTGTCTAAGTAATAGCATCTGTAGGCTTCCACTTTTCGACACTGCAGGGAGCCGAAAGGCAGAACTTCTCCTCCCAAAGTAGGTTGCCACCTAAAAAGTGGATTGAAGGGCAGTTTGTCTAGAAACAACAATAAGACAGACGCGCCATACTCACTGCATGATTATGCAGCTCCGACACAAACAAAACAGTGCAAGTGGCGATGGCAAGATCGAGGCAAAAAATGACAACACCAAGGTTGAATGGATAAAAGTTTGGACATGCCAGTGCCATGCCTATTGGAATCTAATCTATGCAGCTTACTATATGCATCAGTCAAATTTAGATGAAGAACAAACGCCGAAGAAAAAGCCCGGATCTACGGAAGTCGCCGCGGACGATCACTTCCCGTCTTTGCAAATTGGCAAATAGGAAATCCAGGCGTGGAATCCTAAGCAACCACTGGCAACCAAGCCAAGGCAAACGTTTCTTTTTTCCAAAGTAAATGAAGGGGATGGATCCTCCAAGCCCTACAAACCGGAACCGATCCGAGCTTATCTTTCCGATAACCTAGTTCCTTGTCACAAACTCACAGTTGAGAACTCGAGTGGTGGCGGGGACTGTTGAATCAAAATGTCTCTTGATCATTTGCGTGGAAAAAGAAACCCCAAGGCCGCCAATGCGGGCGGAAACAGAGTTTTTCGGTAACTGCAAATCTATGAAGGGTATTTCGTTTTCCCATATATGTACAAGGGTGTGCCAAACATCTCCCGGACCACGAAATTAATCTCCCCGATTGTTGCTTACGGCAAGCATAGATTACTCAAGCTTCTCAATCTCAGCATCGTGGGGAACCAAGCTGAGGTGGTGCAGGTCGCCGCGAGCCTCCTTCTTGACCCAAACGGCGTTGCGTCTCTTGAACATCATCTTGGGCAAGACCTGGTTGAGGCAGACGTCGACCTTCATGCAGGTACCGCCGGAGCAGCAGCTCTGCTTGATGCAGACCTCGCCGTTGCTGCAGTCGTTGGTAGTGTTGCAGGACGGGCTGCAGTCATTGGGCTGGGCGCAAACCTTGCGGCCCTCGACGGTCTGGAAGCAGACGCAACCGTTCTCGCTGGAGCAAACAGGGATGACGCGGTCGCCGCAGCTCCAGGTGTTGCTGCACTCAAGAGCCGGACGAGTGACATTGACGAAGGGAGCGAGGGTGGTGGTGGAGACGAAGGTGACGGTCGAGGTGGCGATGGGGGTCGGCGCGGTGGTCGTGGCGGCCGTGGCGCCGAAGCAGGAGCAGGCGGAGCTGTAGCGGCTCTCGTCGACGCAGGCGGACGCATAGGCCGGGATGGCCTTGGTGGCGGAGATGGGAGTCTCGGCGGCCTGGCGTTGGAAGATGGTCTTGGTGGAGTTGGCCGTGATGGTCTGGATGCTGCTCTCCGTGATGTAGACGGTGCTGTGGCAGGTTTGTTAGCCTGTATAGTTAGAGTGACACTGCTTCAGGAAGCTTACGAGGTGGCCGGAATCTGGGTTACGGCGAGGAACGAGCTGCACTCTGCCATACGAACGTGCATGGTGGCAGTTCCGAATCGAGTTGCGCGCACGGCGCGGAGGCAGTTGTCAGCATTGCAGCCGTCTTGACGACCAGCCAGGTTGGCAACCTCGGGGAGGGCCGCAGCCGCGGCGGCGAAAGCAGCAACAATGTAGCACTTCATCTTGAAAAGAGTGAGTGAGAGTGGTGTTGTAGTGACTGTGATACTCGTGGTCGAAAACGACAAGAGACCTTGAGAGCAAGTGAAAGAATGAAGAGTGAAAATGTTACTCTGTGTGCCTTATCCTCTCTCAACCTCGAAAAGAGAGACGCCAACACGTCCATCTTATATCTCTTCAGTTGTCCCTGGCTTGACCTACCTCACTGCGTGGGATGTCAACCTTAGGAAAGATAGAACACACTATGCAAGGGGAAGATGGGTCTAGTAGCGCCTCGGCAACCACCGAGAAAAGCAAACGGCTCTCAAACCTCGACGTCTTAGGGTTGATAACATGCATGTCGCCGTCATTAGTCCCGTGTCCAAACAAGCTTAGATGGTTTAGGAGCAAACAAGACATTGGAAAAAGCATTTGAGTGCTCCTTTTCATTAGTGGGATAAGAAAAAGTGGGAATACGTCTAACCCCTCCTCCGGAGCTTGGGACGGCACATTGCATAACTGACGGGGAAGAATTCGACTCCGAGCCGGAATGGGCGCCGGGCGTTATGTTTGCCATAGTGAATGGTCCGAGGGCGTGGAAACCTGCAGCTAGGTAACTTACATGAGAGCCTCACCGCTGAGCTCCTGAGCTCTTCTGTGGTCACCCCTGGCTTGCCTGGCTCGTTCCCGAAGTAGTGCTGTTAAGTTGTATGTTTGGAGGCTCACGTTTGCCAAGGACCTGCAGTAGCGCGGCGCATCGATGTCAACGGCGCCGTCGAAAGCCCACCGAAGCCTCCCGCTAACGCCCAGTTTGGGCCTTTTTCACAGCTCGCGGCTTCCAGGTATTATACTTGGCCGTGCGTTTTATGTTGAAGAGGAATCACCAAAAATGTCCGTGGGCGATAAGCTCCCCTCCGAATCACGTTTCCGCGCAACCTGGACTAGGATATCCTTTGTTCACCGCGGTCTAGGTATAATGTATAAGCCACTAGAGCTATCAGTCCTGGGTTATGCAACTTGTGGTATAGTCTGCCGGTTTTGCATTTGACTTGTGCCCCTTATCCCTAGTGTCTCTTAATTAGTTGATTGACGTCACTTCCAATGTTTCTCGACGGACAGAAACATTGCTTCCGACTTTTGATCGAATTCCCTTGGCTTCTCTGTCGGCCGCAATGACTGCTTCGCATCGCGGGCTTACCTGCGACTCGGTGACTTGGCACTTTATCTGCCCCGGTATTATTTTAGGTACCATTGAGCTCGTGGATCTCAAGAGCCCCCAAACTCATTACCCCGTGCAGGGCCATGGCCAATACGCAAGTGCCGATGTGATCAGCAAGGAGCCCTGCTTACCTTAATTCACGAACAACATCGACCTGCGAAACCCAAGCCGGAATGCAACCCCTCAATACTACATCACAAACAGGACAAACACGAAAAAGGCCGCCTATGATGCGGGAACAGACGTTCATATCGAGCGCGACTCCGGCAACGCGACAGCACGGTCCAGAACAACCAGAACGATGCCAGCTGGAGGCTCCCAACCTGTCCAGCTTAGCGCGATTGTGGCTGATCTAAATCCGAGCAAAGCCTACCGACTTGGCGAGAGACGGTGACCATGAGCCGTTGTGGCTTGGCTTTAGTGTCGTTGACTAGCACCTCCAAAGGTTAATCACGAAGACTTTTTTGGCATTTGGAAACCAAGCATAGAGGTCGAGAGTTCCGTGTGCCATGTGGCTACGCGCTCGTTCAACGTCGGTTAGAAGCTCTGGGGTCGCGGCTGAGAATGATGGCATTGATGCAAATTTTTTGCTGTGGTTGGGACCAAAGTCATCTTGGCAACCAAAAGCTTTCGCAACACTGAGTGAATGGTATTCGAATGGGATGGAACCGGTAGGCTGCAAGGGGCATGTCCATTACGGTCAATATCAAGATTGCGAGATTGACTGAGTCATGGGTGTTGTTTCTTACAGACAAACAGTGGAATTCGAAATACATTCACGATCCTAACTCACTGTATCGAGAAGAAGGTCCAGGAATCACTCAACGTGGGAAGTTTCACGTTAAAATGTCTTTTAGTTCAAGTCTAACCTACATAGCCATGTGCAGGCTCAAGGTGTTTCCGTACTTAGTCTAGAAGGATAGTGAGAGGCGCTGCGGTAGGAAAACGCTTGCGCATGAGCCTGGGCAGGTGAGAAGGGCCATGGTAGCTCAGCAGGAACTTTTCGCACTTCGAAATCCAGACCAAAAGCGCAATGCGACTTGGCGGCATCGACCCATGCCACTCTTGTGGCTTGTTCAATCTCAAAGTCCCATGTGCTTTCCCATATGAACGTTGCGGCAGCGTCTTCCCTAATAGAGTAACGGAAACAGCCCGCCGAAATCATGTATTGCTCCCGAGCGTTCCAGATTTCCATCACTCTCAACTTTGGCATCCGTCGAGCAGCTCTAGAGGCCGATAATAGGAGCTTGTTTGTCATCTCGGGTGCCTTGTCCCAAATAGAATGAGACGTCAGACTGATGAGCCGCAGTTCAGGCCATTCAGGGAGAACGGTGCTGGCCTGCGAGAATGGGCGGTCATTCAGGGACTGGTCCATCATGTGGGAAAAGAAGTCAGTCGCATCTATGGCGAACGAGACGTATAGTTCCTCTAGCCCACGGCTCTTTTGATATAGTTGCTCAGGGATGCCCTGATGCGTGCGAATGTATTCGATCCAATCATGTTGCGTGTTCAAGTTGCTCTGGTCGCAAGATTCTCGGATAGTCAGCGACTTCGCTTCCACCGGAGCAATCTGCCAATCCGTGAGAAGGCAAAGCTTGTGCTTATATCCAGGGCGGCAACCGATTTCGTAGTTGTATTCCAACATGTCCAGACCGGGGGCAAGTCCGTTCAAAATAAGGTCGGCAAGCTCGGGCCCAGTGCTTCGGGAAATGTATGATTGTGGTTTCACGATGCGGAGCGACCGCACGCAGCCGATTGACCACGTTCGCTGCTGCAATAGCTCTCCTCCGTACGTGAGTAGCGGGGGACCGCAAGGCCGGACTTCGATAATTTCGAGGTCGATCTTAGCATCTTCCGCCTTCCAGGTCTGCAACAGGTCGAACAAGGCGACTACAACCCCCGCAAACGCCCTCCTGTAGCCCTTAGAAGTCTTGGTGGCGTCATAGTCGATGCGGACACGGAGTCGCTTGAGGGCGCTCTGGCGTGGTTTGGTGAGAATCTTGCGGGCTTGGGAAACCTTGCGGCGGCTTGAAGTTGTTTTTTGTGAATGAAGGGATATGGATATTTCTTCAAAGGTGAAGGGCTCGATGATTTTCTGCCATTCGGAAGAGATGGAAGAGTATGGAGCTAGTGTTTGATTCTCGTTGCTGCCGCACCTGAGGAGATGTCCCCAAATTTGGTTCTTCAGCTCATTGGGTAGATCATTCCACCAAGCCATTGTAATAACAGACTGTCGTGGGCAAGAAATGGTAATGGCGGCTGCCAAGTCTGCAAATGTGTAGACAAACAGGGGATGGATGGCCTCACAAGCTCCAAGTTAAGGTTGTTTCAACACAGCCACAGCTATCTAGCCACCGGCGGTCAAAGCTCAGCCACATCGCAGGCACCCACGTGCCGACACAAAGAATCGGTAATCAACCCGTCTGAAGTAAAGAGCTGTGGATGCTAGCCTGTTGGGGGTAAGGAACATGAAGCCTTAAGCCAATCTACATATTCTCCTTGCTGTGATCATGGAGATGCGTACCCTGAAGCCGAGGTGGGCTCTGTTGGTGACCAGCTGTCATCATACACAGACATAATCGATATTTTTAGTCGAGGAAGCCACAAGCAAGCTTTCCTGTTCAACTATCATAGATATTCGATCATGGCCGCTGTCAAAAACCATATTGGGATGTCTTTTCTTTTTCAGATTTTGTTTTTGAAACTCACCGCCCACAAACTTCCATGGATAACAGTTTGAAAGGGGCGTCATAAGACCTTATCTTCTCCTTACCGCCCGCAAACACTCGGCAAAAGAGGCTGGTCAGCAGAACACATCACCAAACACCTCATCGGTCTTTATTCGCAAGATTCAAGTTGGTGGTCCTTACCAATCCGATTGGCTCGCAGAGTAGCAAATTTGACTGGCTTCTTTGTATCCACAGACTTCGACCCCATGGCAGACTTTGGCTTCGGACCTCACTTCACATGGCCCAAATCAACATTGAATGAATGAAAGTGGAAGACCGAGTAAGATAGTCGGGCGTTTACCAAAGATCCTGTTCAGTCCATATTTTGACTCTCAAAGGCTTTGCCACTACCCCGTGAGCGATTTTTGTGAGAAGCATCACACGGAGAAACAACCTCTTCCACACCGAAATTTCATTATCATAAGATGTCATGCAAAGGCATGAAGAAACACTGTATACATTCAGGATTCAGATTGGTATATGAGACAGGTTCAAGGCACATCGAAAGACATGTCTCTGTCGTCATCTTTAGACTTGTGAACGTTGATAAATTACTTGACTTTATTCTCAGTGTTCACGGCTAATCATGATCACCATCCAGCAGTGAACCCAGTTGCTAGTCACCTGTCCTGGTTGATTAGACGCAGCGGTTGAACGAGGCTCTTAGGCATGTCCTTTTCTAATCATCAAACCTTGTTGAAGACAGGGATATCGGTTTAGTGAGGAACATATCATGGCGCTTCAATCTTTCAAGACAGGTGACAGCTAGGGTAACAGCCATATTGTCTAGCCTCATTGATGAGTGCAGTCAAGACTCATTGATGCAGGTCTGGTTATTTATAATCGGCAAAAAGAATTCAGCTCACAAAAATGTGTATTATGTGGAGAATTAAATGTGGTCAGCCCTTAATCTAGGCGTTGATATCGCAAGACTTCCCCTCTTCAATTTTCACCTTTTCATGGCGGAAAGCCTTTCTCAACTCACACTTCCCAACACTCTTACCACCAGCTTTGCACTCGCTGCACACTTTGCCATGCTTCACAAGAAGGATGTGAAGCCCATATTTGTCCTCATCTGGAATTCTGACGTCAAGATGAGCGTGGGTTTCGTCCCGCGACGCGCTCTTTGGCCGCCACCCCATGAGACCGGTGATTCTCCACACATGAGTGTCCACTGCGAACGACTCCCTCTGCAGACAAAACAGAAGTACACAGCTGGCAGTCTTGGGCCCGACGCCCTGGAAACTAATGAGCTCCTGCATCGCATCTTCATTGCTAACATTGAAGAGATGATCGAGAGAATACGAGCCGTACTTCTCCTTGACCTGGTTGAGAATGCCGACAATGACCTTGCTCTTGACTTGGCTCAGCCCTCCGCACTTGATGGCCTCTTGCAGCTTGGGAATACCACCCTCGACAATCTTCTCCCACTCATCGCTGCCGCCGTAGATGTCGTCCATGCTCCTCTTGGCGCGGGTGGAGTTTGTGTCGCTCGTGTTCTGGCTCAGGATGGTTCTGACCAGCGCGTCGAGGACTGAAGGTGAGTCTCCGCAGCCGGCGCGGGTTGAGGATGCCTTGACCTCGGCAGGCCGTTCCCTTTTCCCGTGCAGTTTGGCCAGAATACCATGGGCTAGTTTGCACTCTTCCGGTGTTGGGTGAGGGAAGTCAGGGAAGGGTGACTTGTCAGCGTACTGAGAGTAGGCCTTGAGCTTTTTGGACTTCAAGTCTGCCGGTGACTTTTGGACTTTTGCTTTCGTGTCTGGGCTTTCGGATTTGATGTTCTCCTTCTTGAGTGGTGTCAGGGGTGGGACGTTGGCGAAGTCCGGGGATGCCGTATGGTCTGCCTCCTCCGTCTTGACCTTCTTGGCCGGTGTTGAGTTTGCAGCCTTGCGTGTTGTCCGTTTCCTCTTTCCTGGTTGAGGCGTATTCTCCTTGTCCGACGAAGTCGGCTTCGTAGATCGGCCATGTTTTGGTGTGCCATTAGCAGCACCCAAGGTCTCTGCCGGTTTCGTGGCAGTCGAGGCCAAACGAGCACTCGAACGGGTTGCTCTCGCCATAGCAAGCAAGACAGATCGCATGCAACAGCGTGTGAAGTTGATGACAAGTAGCTTCAATATGAGTCGTACACAAAGCAATCAAGGTGAGTGGATAGGTTGAAAAGGTGAGTTCAACGCTGCATAGCCGCTGTCGCTGATCCAGGGGTAGAGCAATGACGATGCAGAAAAGCACGTTGCCGACGCCATCGCCGCGCCCTCAGTGGTGATGTCAACGAAATGGACCCACCGAGACCCACCATCCGCCTGTAACCGAGATCGTTCCTGGCCCGTGCCTAATCGATACGCACGGATCACGCGATCATGGCCGCGTCGAACTCGAAGGGAAGGAAGTTGGGAACATCGCGTCGAGACTTCCTCATCGTGATTTCCCATTTCCATGACATTCTCGGAGCTACCTTGCCGCTGCACCTTCCTCTGCTTTCGATTCTGAGGTGCCTTAGGTAAGGTACGTCCCGGCCAGGTCCTACCGGGGATAGGGGAAGAATCCTCCGGCCTCCGGTGCTTGTCGGAAGTACGTACCTGTGCTTCAAGGCTCTCACCCAGCTCCTCTCTCTCCTCCTCCAATCTATCCGGCAAATGAATCTTTGCTTTTTCCTCTTCGCGCAACCAGCACTTCAGACTTGGCGCATTCGCGGCCACGCTGCCGTTGCACTTATTGAGAAAATTTCTGCCAAAAGAGTGCAACCTGTACTGCAGCGCCCAAGCCTCCGAAGCAGCCACTCGCATCTCGACGAATCGCCCTTGTGCCTCTCTCAGCCCTCCTTTGCCAACACATTCCACCTTTGGAGCACGACCTCGCGACGCACGCACGGCATTGTAAGCGCTTTGGGGTCGGAATTGATACCTCACCACCCGTGATTACAGCCGGCGACGGGCCCGGAAGGCATTCCCCGTCCTTGCGCCGTGACGGTCTCCCCGCATCTTTACATCTCTGGGCCCTGGCACATCGCCCACGTGCATAATGGCCCGCTCAAGTGGACTCGCCTCCATCCTAACGGACGTATCTCGCCCAAGAGGGAGTGCAGCAGGGATGGAAGAGCACTCGAATCTTCCCTAACCTGGACATCGTTTTGCAAATATTCAACCAACCTGTATCAGATGGTATGGGTCTCCCATGCTATCGGCCGAATACTCAACTATTTTCAAACCCACCCTGAAGATCAAAACCGTTTCTTATCGCTTCAGCATACCGATTTCCAAGGCGTTTGAAGATGTCTCGTATGAGGCACGCGTGGTAGAGGATCGCCGAGGACGCCTCGGCAACTTCGCTCTGCAAAATCTCCATATCTACCACATCGATGGATAATTACCTGACCTGCCTATGTCGCCAACGGGCTACGGCCACCTACGAGGTGACCAAACGTCCGAATCGCGCGAATGCGCCGTCTGCGGATCCGAAGTTGGACGCGCTACCGGAAGGAGAACAAAAGGCCAAAATGCCAGTGTTCAACTCTAAATGAGCCGGATGTTTTGCATTCGAGCCGACAATAAACAGCTTGCTAGTCCACTTAAGCCAGCGAAATCAAGCACTCGCCCTCGACCTCGTCAAAAGTAAGCGGAAGAAAACACGACCCGCAAACGACGTGCTGGACGATGGAAAGAGGGCGATCCCCCCCTCTCATCAGATGGCCGGTTCGTCCCGTTTCGTTTCTACTTCCACTTCGGCATCTCTGCATGTCGCAGGCGAAAGAAGAAATCCCGCCTAGTGTACCTCAACAACGCGGGTGCCAGCATGCCAATCTCATCCACCTCACCCCCAAGGGAACTTTCCCCGCCACGGACTCAGAGTTGCAAATACGTGCTCTTGGCGGTGGTGCAATGCAACCTGGGAATGTCTTGGACACATGCGGATCACACCTAGCATAGTCGCCAAGATCTGGAAGCGGCTTAGAATGCCAGCCTAGCTTGTATTCGACCAGCGTCGTGGGCGCAATAAGCGTGCTACACTCTTGTATGAAAATGCTGTCGTTCCCTCACCTTCCAGATGCGCTTTAATACTCCATACTCCAACACCCATTTCATTGTCGGCAGTCCTTGGACCAAAGACAAGCCATCACAAGCACTTCACAACGCCCCGAGAAACCATCGAAGCCTCACCCAACCGCTCGGGTCCGCCAACGAGATATGCCACTGGCGATCTGTACAACATGAGTGTCAAGTCCGTGAACGTCGGCCGCTTAAACGCCGTGAACAGCATAGCAAGCACGAATAATTCGGAACCAGAGGCCAACCAACATGGCCACCTCACTCTTTGGCAGTCAATCAAGAAGTGGCGTCGCGTCGTTCTCTACTGTATCGGCATGACTTCCGCCATCTTGATGTACGGCTACGACTATGTCATTGTCGGCACAGTCTCAGCAATGCCCAGCTTCCAGTAAGTTCCCTCCTTGCCATTTGCGGCTCTGTGCCCTTGGCATCAACACATTGGGCTAACAGAACCTTTCAAGGTATGACTTTGGTCAACAGCTTAATGGCAAGTGGATTCTGCCTTCACTTTGGCTCGGCCTCTGGAACTTCGTCAGCCCAGGTTGCTCCATGATTGGCTCTCTGATTGGAGGTGTCTTCCAAGACAGATATGGTCGTCGAGCGTCGCTTGCGTTGGGATCCTTCCTGTCGGCCATTGGTGTTGCTGTTTGCTTCATATCCAACCTCTCTCCTGATATCCATACCCGGCGCATCATATTCCTCGCTGGTAAAGGCTTCCAAGGCGGGGCCATTGGCATGGTCATGACGACTTCCCAGACGTACATGTCGGAGATTCTACCGCCGAACCTTAGAGGACCGCTCCTGGCCTTTTTCCCAATCTTCACGCTTCTTGGCCAGTTGACTGGTGCCGCTGTCATCTTCGCGTGCCTCAACCTGGCCAATGGGTACACCATTTGCTTTGCATCTCAATGGCCGTTTTCCGCCCTTCCGTTGTTGATGGCATTCCTGATCCCCGAGAGTCCGACATATCTTATCCGGAGGAACAAGAATGTCCAGGCTCACAAGGCTCAAGCGAGGCTAGATCCGGCGGGTGCCGACCCCGAGGACACTCTCGACACCATCCGCCGCAACATCGAGCATGAAAGGCGACTGACCAATGCGACCTACGTTGATTCGTTCCGCGGTGTCAACCTCAGGCGCACCTTGATCATCATGTTCTCCAACTCATTGCCAAACATCTTTGGTCTGACGTTGCTGTCAAAGTCGAGTTACTTTGTGCAAGTCGTTGGTATGAAGGCCAACCTGAGCGTCATCGTTCTTATACTCGGCCTCGTTTGCGGTTTGATTGCCAACATCATGAGTGTGTGGGTTCTCTCGAGGGTAGGACGCAGGCGACTCACCCTAAGCACGCTATCCGTCTTGTCCATAATATGGACCGCCATGGGAATTGCGGGTTGCTGGTCAGGTCCAGTGATACCATGGTACGTTTACAGCAACCCCGTGGCCGTGAGAACCATCCTAATTGACTGTCACAGGTACACATCAATGACTCTGATAGCGGTAGTCATTGTGGCGGGTCTGGGAGTTTGGCCGGCCTCACACGTTGTCGGTGCCGAAACCTCAGCGCTGCATTTGCGGTCCAAAGCCCAAGCTATCGGTTGGTTTACCGCGGGAGCAAACAACTCCATCTTTGGATTTGTGCTGCCATACATTTTCAATCCCGACAAAGGCAACCTTAAAGCCAAGACCGGTTTCGTGTTTGCTGGTCTTTGTGCCCTCGGGCTTGTCATTGCCTTCTTCGTGGTACCTGAGATGAAGGGACGAACGCCGGCCGAAATCGATCGCATGTTTGAGTTGAGGCTGCCGGCACGACAATTCCGCCACTGGACCAACTCAGCCTCGGAAGGGGAAAAGAATGGTTCGCCTAGAGTTGAGAATTCTGCTGCGTAGTATTCGGTTACTTTCCGACTTACCCTGAATGAAAATACCTTCACTCCCAGCGCCATTCGGCGACTACAATGAATACCAAACTGCGCCTCGTACTCGCCGGCCCCATTGACGCTCACCTCAATCCGCAGTGAAACCTGTCTGCACGCACTGGCATGGCGTTGCTTTTCATCTAAAGATGCTATTTGCCAAGCTTTGCGCACCGGCCTTGGAATCATCTTTGTCGGTGGCCATGAGCTTCTACCCAACGGCTTTTTACCCACCACCAGTCTTGATAAGGTGCCCGGGTCGTTTTACTGACTTACTCACATCTATCATCACATTTAGACTGGGAAAGATCGTCAGTCCTGGGAGAAACATCAAATCTCAGGGTAAAAGAAACCACAGCTATCTCACTCGACAGGTCAGAAATCATGCACCGTCAGTCGAATACAAAGCCCGCCTCTGACAGCGCTAAATCTCGACTAGTGTCCAGGCGCCCGAACATCAGATCAACTTCATACGTGTGGCTATTGAAGGCTAATGGTGCATGTTGCCGCGCGCACGCTCGAACGACTGGCGACCGGGGAAAGTAGGACTTTCTGCAGGATCCTCTCGCTCAAGCAGTACCAGTGGCTGTGTTTCGTTTCTGATTGTCAGTGACGTGAGACGACATGGTCGGGCATCCACAGTCAGTCAACACGTTTGCGAATCGCCAGAAATGGACGAAGCGAGCCTCAGTTTGACTGAAAGAATTGCGCAGCACGTCAACCTGCAAGCTGGCCGACCGCCTCTTCCGCTTGACAGGCGCCCGCTAACAATATTTACGGACCAACAGAGCCAAACACCCTCATTTACCTTTCTTTGTACAACTTACCCGCATCTACCCAAAATCTCATCTACATCTAGGCAGCCGCGTTATCATCGAATAAGCGCACGGAAGCGACCGCCCGCTCTTTTCAGTCATCCGCCGTCCATGGTCCAAGCCACATTCGATGAAAAGGCACATGCCATCAGTTCTCACCTTTGCCGGTAATCCCATGCGGCTGATATGTTCCAAGAATGTCTGTTCGAGATCCCGGCCCGATCGTCTGATATCAGAGACAAAAGAATAACAGTCCAGGCCGACATTCCGACAAGACAATTCGCGATGAAGCACCGCCACTTGATAGCTTAAAACCAATATGCACCAACGAGGCACGCACGGGTCCCATCTGTCGGGTACGGGTACGACATCTCTACCCGGGCTAGCACCTTCCCGCCCTTCGAGGCATATCCTGGTTTCCAGGTCCAATGTCGCGCTTACACTGGTGGGCCTGAAGAGAGTAGCATTGATCAGGATGGCCGCCACGCCACGGAAGAAGCATCATGCTTCTCGACAAGGGTACGATGGTGTCACTGTCAGCACTCTAAGAGATATCCAAGAACATCTGCAGACAAAGGAAGCTGCGGTTGACGTGGGTACAACTTCTCAACGGTTATTCGTACAGACATCAGCTTAATCTTATCAAAGCCTCCAAGCAACCCAATCTCCAGGATCCTACCAGACGCTCAGTGGCCAGAGTCCGAGGCCTTGGAACCAGGATTTCAAACTCTCTGATCGCCCATACCAGAACCGGCGGTACGTCCTCTCACACCCACAGCTACCGCCTCTCATGCCAGTTTCAGCCCTGGGCTGTCCATGTGGTATCAAAGGGCGTTGTTCTGCACTGATCAACGCGGCGACAACCAATGAAACAAGAAAGCGACGAGTGTAAACGACAGCAAAGTACTCGCCGAGTCGCAGGCAAACATACTGGCAGCCCGGCGATGGTGGCCCATAACTCGCCCCCGAGGACCCGACTGCCCTTTGTGGCCCGAACTGTGATACTCTTTGAGGCTCAAGATTCTGCAGTCTGCAGTGGGGCGTAAGCCGTTATGTACCTCGCCAATGTGGGATGCAGATGCTAGCGCACGGCGATCCGGGCCTTGAGCTTGGTTGCCACCTTGGGATGCGAAGCAAGCACCGACTGGGCATGTGCTGCCCAAGATACTAAAGAAGGGCGAGCACCTGCAGTCCTCATTTTCCTGTTTCCCTCGTCTTCAGCTTGCCAACTCTCTCGATATTCTTTGCAAGTTTCGTGCGGCATTGGTCTTGAGCACGACGCCCAAGATGGCTTACCGACAACAACATGACAGCGTCCTTTCGACGTCGACGTACTCTTCGACGGCGTACGATCCGGCCGCGGCTTCGTATACCGCCATCAAAGAGCCGAAGGAACATGATCAGCGAGGAATTTCCGATCCCATGCTAGTCGACGAGTCCGACAGCATCCCAGAATGGAAGCCTTCCAAGCATCAGATGGTCATCATCACGACGTTATCCATCATGTCGTTCGTCATTGCCTTGGATGCGAACGTGATTGTTACGTCTTTGAGCGTAAGTTGGCCTTGATGGCCACGGTATCTCTGGCAGGACGGTGCTAATTTACTTCTCTTGCGCAGTCCATCATTCAAGATATTGGGGGAACGTCTACGCAAGCTTTCTGGGTTGGCACGTCCTACCTGATATCTTGCGCAGTCGCAATGCCGTTCTTGGCTTCCCTGAGTGACATCTTTGGCCGTCCTATCATCCTGATTGGCAGCTTGGCATTCTTCACTGTTGGAACCATTCTTTGCTGCGTTTCAAATGGCATCGGGCTGCTTCTCGGCGGTCGTGTCATACAAGGTGTCGGTGCCGGCGGCATGTATGTGCTCAGCTTGGTTGTCTTTACCGACATTGTGCCACTCCGCCATCGCCCCAAGTACTACGGTATCATGTGAGTAACGATCTGTCCCGCGTATGGAATCACCACTGACACCATCTCTAGCCAAATGGCGTGGGCTATCGGCTCCCTCACTGGCCCCATCATCGGCGGCGCTGTTGCCGAGCACACCACCTGGAGATGGATCTTCTACTTGAACTTTCCCATCTGCGGCTACTCTCTGCTTGCCATTCCTATCCTCTTGACCTTGAAGCCTCCTACGGCGACCTTCACCGAGAAACTCAAGCGTGTCGACTGGCTCGGAGGTTTTCTGTTCATCGGCTCCATGGTGACATTCCTTGTCGGTATTTCGTGGGGCGGCAACGACTTCCCGTGGCGCAGCGCGCAGACCTTGGTGCCCGTCTTCATTGGCGCTGCTGGTTTGACTGTGACTCTGTTCTACGAGCACAGCTACGCGAGATACCCGTTCTTGAAGAAGATTCTCTTCACCGACCGTAGCGCCATCACCGTCTACGTCCTCGGCCTCCTTCAGGGTTTCATTGTACGTGCATCACACAAACACACCTCTGATGATTTTAGCTAACTTCTCGCAGCTCTATGGCCAGCTGTACTACATCCCATTCTACTTCCTGTCTGTCTCGCAGTACAGCCCTACCATGGCCGGTGTAGCCATGTTGCCCGTCACCCTTCTCCTTCTCCCCGGCTCCATCATCTCTGGCATCCTCGTCTCCCGCTTCAATGCGTACCGCTGGTCCATCTGGATTGGCTGGGCCTTGATGTCGATTGCCTCTGGCCTTCTCATCTACTGGGACGTGGATACCTCTCTCCCTGTCCACATCGTTACCCTCGCCATCGGTGGTATCGGCCACGGCTTCGTCCTAAATGCCCAGACCTTCGTCACGGGCGCCATCGTCGAGCCGGAGAACTCGGGTCACGCCGCGGCCATGTACCTCTTCCTCCGCATGCTTGGCTGTGCCATCGGCGTCAACGTCGGATCCACTACGTTCCAGAACGTTATGGCTCTGAAGCTCGAGCGCAAGGGTATTGCACAGGATATCGCTCAGCGCGCCGAGGAGTACCTTCTCGTCATCAAGGGCTTGCCCGACGGCACATTCAAGGACGCTGTCTTGGAGTCGTATGCTTTCGGCTTCAAGGGCGTGCACGGTGTTTATGTCTCTTTGGCTGTGATTGCCTTCTTCGCGAGCTTCATGATCCGTCACTATGATCTGAACAAGATCCACGAGACGGCGCATACGTTGCACCAGAACCGGGTGTCGAGAATGTTTGATACCCGCAAGAGCGCGAGCCAGGGACGGCCTCAGCCTATTCCCTCGTCGCCTGGTGCCAGTTCTTAGACTGCTGGGGGTGATTATGTAGAAGCTGCATAAGGAGGAGTGTTATCAGACACTTTCACGGGGTTTCCTTTGTATGTCATGGGATAGGAATGTGGATGGTACGGGTACTTGAGGTTGGGAACACGAATACACTTGGCACTGAGCATGGAGTTGCGGTATCATAGACACAGGGTATGTTGATGGGTTGGAAGGGATTGTCATGAGTCATTAGGTCTTTTACACGGATAATCTAGCATCATTCATTCACTTACATTTCAGCTTGCTTCTGCTATATTCCGCGTGAGAAGAAACCATACACCTCTTACCAGTCCTATGCCCAAGTCTACTCTTAAGGAGTTAAGTTGAGGTTTTATACATATCAACACCTTGTCAGTATGTATTTCCTTGCATAGAGTAGGTACTCCGTACTTGTTTTAATATAAGCTACCGCCGACCTATGCGACCGAGTCGCAAGGTTGACTAACTACTTTGACGTAATATGGAATATGACGATGTTTTTCCTCATGTTAGTCCTTTCGCTGCCTATGCGTGTTAAAAGCTCAATGTAGCGCCAAAGCCCCACCGCCCGAGACCCGTAACGGAGCTATCCGTACGGAGTAGGGACACTTATAATCAATTGTCGTTTTGTTTCTTTCCCCGCCTAACATAAAGTAAGGCGGAATTGACGACAGGTAAACGCATGATTAGGGCGGATTTGAGTTATTCACATCCTGGCCGGGGTTGTAGTACGTTTGATGAGCTACTCAAACTCTATTGCGTGTTCTCCACGTCCATCATCATGGATTCACCCGAAGTCGCCGGTAATTGGGGTAAAACCTCCATTGCCTGCCTCGATAATTGTTTCCGGGGCTGTGGTTTCCTATCTTCTCATCTTCCGTTGAGGTGGTGATATCCCACTTGAGGCACACATCATCGGGACATTCATTCACTACCTAGCCCAAACTCATCAGAGTGGCTACGACAATGCGGCTTCGTTCACTCATTCAACTCGCCGTGCCGCTATCGGCTGCCGCTGCCGAAGGTCCCATAGTCGACCTGAAGTATGCGAGATATCAAGGCACATTTAACTCGACCTCAAATCTCAACATTTTCAGAGGGTAAGCATTCTCAAAAACACCAACCACACCAACATCAACTTCTATCAAAATCTAACTCCCCTACAGAATCCGCTACGCAGCCCCCCCAACGGGCGACCTCCGCTGGAAACTCCCCCAAGAACCAACATCCAGCGTCACCAACTCAAGCAACGGCAGCCTGACCCCAGCCATAGCAAACCCGCCCCGATGTCCATGGGCCCGCCGCTCCCTCCAATATCCCAAAACAGCAGCCGAAGAGGCATCCCTCCGAGATTTCGCCTTCGCCGGCGACGAGGACTGCCTCTTCCTAAACGTCTTCGCCCCCGCCGGCGCAACATCGCAGCCCAAGCCCCTTCCTGTGGTAGTGTGGATCCATGGCGGAGGGTATAGCCTCGACTCAGCTTCCTCCTTTGACTTTTCATCGCAGATTACGACAAATAATAACACCTATGTTGCCGTTGTCATTCAGTACCGCCTCGGCGCGTTCGGGTTCCTTTCCTCAGAGGAGCTTGTTAAGGGCGGGGGAGTGGCGAATGCTGGGTTATGGGACATGGTTCACGCGTTGCGGTGGGTGAAGACGCATGTGAGCAAGTTTGGCGGCGACCCGAGAAAGGTGACTGTCGCGGGCCAGTCTGCTGGTGCGGGAGGGGCATTGTTATTGGCTGCGAGTGATGAGGCCGTTGGGTTGTTTGATGGGGTTATTGCGAGTAGTCCGTACTTGACTACTCTACCGTACGTTTTGACCCCTGTTCTTAAAGGGTGATGATACGGATGGAGGTGTAGTACTGACTTACATATCTGACAGGAAACACGACGGCGACAGACCGACGAGGGCATACAAAAGCCTAGCAGAGCGCATAGGCTGCTCCACAAACATCACCTCACCATCCCTCCTCTCCTGCCTGCAGAAAGCAGACTCCCTCAGGCTCCAAAACGCAAGCGACTGGGTAAGCACCCAAGGCCGCTACGGCCAATGGGAATGGCGGCCCGTCATCGACGGCAAACTCGTCAGAGAGACCCTCACGCAGGAGCTCTCCCAAGGGAAAGCAGGCGTCAACGGGCGAAGGGCACTCACCAGCAACGTCGCGGACGAAGGGCCGTACTTCACGTGGCAGAATATCACTACCCAGGCGCATTTTGTCTCATTTTTGGAGAGTAATTTCCCCGCGCTCTCGGCGGGCAATGTTTCCGAGGTGCTCACGACGTACGCGCAGAAACACGAGGCTTTTCTTACTGCCAACTCGAGGGATGCGAATAACACGGATCCCGGGTTCAGCACTAACGGCCTAGAATCGCCGTTCGCGACTACGGTATCGGATTACGCTACGGGCTGGCAGCAAGTAGCGAATAATTTCTACGCCGAGGCGACATTTGTTTGTCCTTCTCACTGGCTTGCTAATGCGTACGCCGCCAAGGAGGGGGCGAAAGCGTGGCGATATCAGTATAGTGTGCCGCCGGCGTACCACGGCGTCGATGTTGGTTCTGGGTCTGATTTTGATGTGTTGCTTGCGCCGGTTGGTACGCTTGGTACAGCGGTTACGATGACTTTGAGGAAGGCGTTGCAGAATGCTTGGGGGCAGTTTATCACGCGTGGAGAGGAGTTGGTTCTTGGTGAGGGTGGAGGCAACGCGAGGGTGTGGCAGCAGTGGAAAGAGGGTGGGAGGGGAGTTGCGAGTATGTTGAATGCGAATATGACTGGTGGAGTGCCGGTTGGTAAGGTGTCTTCTTTTGATGGCATGGTTAGTTTGAACATTACTAGCTATGCTCCAGGAGATGCCGAGAGTTCGCCGCTGGAGGCGGTGTTAAAAGTTGTTGATGGGGATAAGTGGGAGGATGGACGGGGGGAGAGGTGTCGATTGTTGGCGGATCTGAGTCCTTGGCTTTTCGATTGATGCAATGCAGCATTCGCTGTGCGAATCGGATACCAACATGGTCCTCACGTCTAGAATCACCGAGGCTAATGAATGTGGCTTCATCATCCATGAACTTGTCTGAGAGTTTCCTCGTCGTGTTAGGTCCAAAGATACTCGCCAGTAGGAGTGACTCGATGCACAAGCAAAGGACTGAAGTTTGGTCATGGCCCCTTTCACCCTTTCCGCTCCCAAATGTTTGGAATTTGAAAGGCAATCAGTTTTCCAATGGATCCATCTCATCATACTTGAAGGCAGTTGAGGAGGGAGAGGTTCATTGCTGTTGCGCATGTTTTGGTTCGGCTGACTACCCAATTAGGCAAGGCTCCGGATGGTCCCCTCGGCATCTCGGCCCCGCGAAGTTTGCTATTGATCTTGTATTTAAGGCACTGCGTGTCCGTGAGGGTAAATGACTCCAAGACTTCATTCTCTTGCAATGCCAGCTCTTTTAACTTTTGCTTTGAGAATTGCCGAAGGCTTGCTTTGCCTGGCCATGTTGATGGGGACGCCTTTATCATCGGCTCGGATGGAGGATTGAAGGAGTGGCAATGGTCGAAACCAACTCTCTTCGACTCGGATCGGACGAGACATGGTCAATGGCTAGAGCTTTCTCGCCAGGAGAGTGTAAAAATCTAGTCAATCAAATTGCGTTTTAATTCATACCTCAACTATCGATTCTGAGATGAGCCTTGTGATATTCATGAAGCTTGCGACTCCATGCAAACAATGTGCTCCTGTTGGTAGCAGCGATAAGGCGATAAGCCTACTTTAGCGCCGGCACTTCCCCGCTCCGAAGTTCGGCGGCGGCTTCCTTATCTCCCATGCGTATCTCCCCTCACTTGCAAAACATCCCCCAGGACTTCGGGGACAACAACTGCAGGCAGAAGACAATTCGATCAGAATTCCATACAACGCGCTGTCGGAATTTTCGCGCCGTACCATTGCCAATGATGGATTCGGCATATCATGCATCGCCGCGGCGCCTGTCAATGAGCAGCAGGCACGGTGTGAGCCGTGAAGCGGCCAAGACCATTTCGGCGTGAGTCTCCGAGACCCTTCCAACCCCCGTCACGTCCGCGCACGCGGCATCAATCACTTTGGGAGCACCACTCTGAGAGAGCCTGGAACGTTGAGGCCCATTCTTTCAGTCGGGTACCTTGCGTGCATTGAGTTGTCAACCTTGGGTCACTGACGAATTTGGTGAATGGCAGTTGTCTGACGTGCAGACGGAAGAAGGTGAAGTGCTCCGGCGAAGCGCCGTGCACGTATTGTACCAAGCGAGATCTGGAGTGCCAGTTCCCGGAGCCCGGAAAGAAGCGGGTCTATTCTGTTACGTGAGTTCATTGATACTCTATGTGTATTTGTATGCACGTGTACGTAGGTGTGCTGACGAGCTTGATAGGAGGATACAGGATCTCCAAGAGAGGCTTGCCCGGTATGAAGGCCAAGGTTTCAGCCTCGGGCCGACGCTGTGTAAGTGATGCCTGCCACACTCATTGCGCCATACCTATTCACAACGTTCCAGCACGAGAGAATGATGCTGTCAGAGTACAGACTGCCCAAGCGGGATCGCCAGATCGGCCACCAACGAGGGCGACGGCGCAGACGCCCACGGATAACGCGACGCAGGTGAATGCCGCTTCCACTCTGCTGGGATTGGCACTTGATCAACTCACGTCTCCGACACCGACCAACCCAACATCTGGAGGCCATGGAAATCACGTCGCATCGTCCCCGGACTCTGGTAAGTCCAACACTTATTGCAAATGCGTTAGTACCAATGTTGACAGATCTCAACCAGCCATCGCGGCCGACTCATCATTGAGCTCCAGTCACACATTTGGCTCACGCCTCCAAAATCTTTTAGAGCATCCCCGTCTAGGCCGGCGAGAACCAATGCAACCACCCACGCGATCTCTCTCCCAGACAACGACTCTCAAACCCCACGATGATAGCGACACCAGTGCTGGAGGTATCACCCTTCCCTCAGAAGACGAAGCTCGCCGCCTCTTCGAGAGTATGACCTTTTTCATCGGGTACACGCAGCACCACATCGACACGCGGGAATTCTCGGACCGCCTCGCTTTCTTCTATGCCAACCTGGGTGATAACTCACAGGCCATATCGCAGGCGCAAATGCCATGGTACCTCGAGATGCTGCTCGTATTTGCCATTGGGAAGCTTTTCTCGGGCGGCTTCGACGGGGAGGAGAAGGGCGGGGCTTTGTCTGTTCCTGGGGCTAGCATGTTCGCACATGTACAGGCCCGGTTGCCGAGTTTGAGTGAGCTGTATGAGTTGGGCAAGTTGGGCATTGAGATTCATGCCTTGGCAGCCGTGTATTTGCAGAATGCGAACCGTAAGGAGGAGGCGTATCTCTATGTGGGTTCTTCCTGTGTCCTTGGACTCGTTGTGGGGCTGCTAACAGTTGAACTGCGTAGATCAGCTCAGCTCTTCGACTGGCGACGACGCATGGGTACCATCGCAAGTCCGGGACACAGCATTTGTTGCAGTCGGAGAAGGTGCATCTGAACCGTCTCTGGTGGACCGTGTATATGCAAGAGAGGTGAGGACTGGACCGTGGAGGGGTAGACGAAGGATGAGCTGACATGATGTGCAGACGACTTGCAGCAGCTACTGGCAACCCTGCTGGGATCCTGGACGACGTTATTGAGATTGACATGCCGACGGACTCGCCAGGATTTCCGCCAGCGCTGCCGCTAAGAACCAATATCAAAATCGCAAGAGTCACCGGAAGGATCCTATCAAGTAAGAGGTCAGAGTCAACCAAAGAATATGGACGTTGCTAACCATCGTGTCTCTAGCCATCTATGGACCAGGGAACCATCCGGAAGAGACATTCGTCCCAAACGTACAAGAGATTGTGCAGTCGCTGTACTGGATCGCCAAGGAGATCCCGGGCGAGTTCTCGCCCAAGCTGTCTGATATGCCGTCCATGGAAGGCGACGTCTCTTTAAGAACCTCGGCATATCTTCACATGATGCTATACCAGGTAGGCTGTTTCTGCAGCACTGTGCCTCGACATTGATAATGACCTGTATAGGCGATTCTCCTGACGATACGACCTGTGATGCTCCACGTCTCGAAACTCATATTTGACGAGGAAAGCGGAGACAGTCTAAGCTTGGGGTCCTCGCCACTCGGGCGACTAAGTCGAACGTGTTCAGAAGCGGCCCGTCGGCTTTTGGAGGTTCTGATATTGTTAAGGAAGAGGAACATCCTGAGTACGTCTGGAACAGTGCCCCATCAAGAAGCTCTTGCTCGAATCGTGACTGACCAAGACCGCGCTGTAGCAACCTTCGGCTTCTTCGATCTGGACGCAATCTTCTCGGCGGCCTTCATTATGATCCTCACGATGACAATCGACTCGACGTGTGACGAAAGCCAGAAATTAGCACCCAGCCCGGGATTATCAGAAGCGTTGGAGATTCTCGACTACCTGGTGGGCCGCGGTAACGAGTTCGCGCTCCAGCGCGCCAGAGAAGTGCGAAGGATGCGTGACCATCTTTCGACGTTTCTGGACATTCCGAAGAACAGCCCCAGCGAGTTCCGTTCGCATCCCGCGGCGGCGACTAGATCGGAATCCGTTCGTGGGCAGCAGTCTCCCGCAACGATGGTAGTGTCTACGACGGAGGAGGATAAGGGTGCTGGAGCAGATACCAGAGCACGTCAGCAGAACTTCCGAGATATAATGATGCGGGGATCAATCGAGAGAGGGGGCTTGACTCCTTCAGGGATTAGCAGGGCGAGCCAGTTGGGATCGCGAAGTCTGCTCGACTCGAGTCTGTGGAATGATATTTCGTATCTTTGGATGCAGCCCGCTGGAGCCGAGGATGCGCAAGCGTTTGGCCAGGCAGAGGGGATGGCGGATTTATTGCCCGAAGATGCGTTCAATTGGAATTCGATCTATCATAACCAGGATCTAGCTCTAACGGGGCAAGATCTGGGCGACTTTGGGGAGTTGGAGAGACATATATTGGGATTTGGCGGTTGAGATTCAGGATGCTGTATAACGATAATGATACCTAAGGTAGCAGAGGATGAGTCAATGACGGATGATGGTGCTTGAAAGAAGATGAGGCACCCACCAAGAGTCCCGAGAAGCGTCATGTCTTTCTTGGCTGTGTCGCTGAACGTCAGAAGCAAACTGCAATACTCGCCAATGCGCTAGGTGAGTCATTCTTTGCTCCACCTGTCAGGCAACTACACGGGTTTATGCTTAACTGGGAGCCTGAGAAGCTAGACGAAGCCATTGACGAATCAAGGTTGTAGATTAGAAGAAAGGTCGACAAGAGAGGGAAAGATGAAGTTGAAAGAGTGTAGGCCCATTACAAAGCAGGTCGTAGAGAAGAGGTCTGATTGGCTTCGCTTGGTGGTGGAAAGTCAGCCTGGGCGGAATACGCAGCGGCGCACAACGTTCTGGCGGACAAAAGTGGAGATGGCGGCCGATTATGGGGCAGAGTTACCCCTGAAAGTCCTCATGTACCCCTGACAGCGTCAGAATTGCTTACCAAAAGCAGCTTTTGAGCTGATCACCTTGGCCAATCCGATCGTATCTGCGGTATGAAAGCGAGCGCTGATTGGCTCTTTGAGCCAGGGAGCTGTTGCCTGCAATCGCCTGAACAAGTGCTGTGCGGCTGTGCCTCTTTGGCGAGGTACTTTGACAGCGCTAGGTGACGATAGACAAACGACCGAGAAGGAGCGGCCGCCAACGACCGGTCCTGCCTTTTGGTGATGGATGCATATAAGAATCCTCAGGTTCTCAGGTCTCTATCAGTCTCTCCTCTTCCCACTCCATCCCAACTCTACACCACTTTCACCACCGCCATCTCTTGACGCGTATTCATCTGAATATTCCCGGTACACTACGACAAGCCACCAGGGTCAATCGGGCAGACAACAACGCAACGAGCGAGACATCTCAAGCAGCCAGCAGAAGACGACCTCAATCTTCTGCACTTTACGGCTAGCCATACCTACTGGTCTGCATCTTCTATCATAACACTTTCATTCGGCCCGACGAATCTACCTCCAATATGGTCTTCGGTCGACCCCGCTCCACTGCCGGACACAACCTGTTTGGTCAGCCCGTCCAGTCTACACACATCCACATCTGCGGTCTTTACTACATTGATCCGCATCGCTATCTAAAAACCACGCGGCAATACCTTCCTACACTTTCCCAGTCGGTACACGCTCGCATCATTGCATCGACATCTCGGACCACCCTCACCCAGACCTTTGTCAACCCTTCACCGACAGAACCCACCCCCGAGCTTCGCTACACCTTCCCCCTTTATGATGGCATCTCCGTAGTTGCCTTTACGTGCACCATCAACAACGATCGTGTCATCCGCGGCGTAGTCCAAGAGAAGACCGCAGCCCGCAACATATACAACCAGGCCGTTGTCAAGGGCCAGACAGCCGGCCTTCTGGAGCAACTCCCCGACACAAGCGATGTCTTCACCACCACCATCGGCAACGTCCCCGCTGGCGCCGAGATTGCAATCGAGATCGAATACCTCGGCGAGCTGAAGCACGATGCCGAAATTGACGGCATCAGATTCACCATTCCTACTTCCGTTGCACCACGATATGGCGCATTCCCTGGCGAGTTGCTGGCCAAGCCCACAAACGTCTCTGCAAAGGACGGAATCCGCATTGTGGTTGATGCCGAGGTGCCAACTGGAAGCGTCATCAAGTCCATTCAGTCACCTTCGCATCCCATTTCTGTTTCTGTCGGCTCAACTTTCACCATGAACGCCAATGCCACCCCATCTCTCCAGCTTGCGAGTGCCACACTCTCCCTGGGCACGGCTCAACTGGACAATGACTTCATTATCCAGATCATTGCGACAAACACCTCCAGCCCTGTTGCTGTCCTTGAGACGCACCCCACTATTCCCCATCAGCAGGCCCTCATGGCCACCCTTGTGCCCAAGTTCAAGCTTGCTGCCACCAAGCCCGAAGTCGTCTTCATCTGCGATCGCTCTGGTTCCATGGAGGGTAACAAGATGGAGGATCTCAAGAATGCCCTCAGAGTCTTCATGAAGTCTCTGCCTGTCGGTTCCATGTTCAATATCTGTAGTTTCGGCTCAAGGCATAATTTCCTGTTCCCAAAGTCTGTCATATATGACCAGAGCACCTTGGAAACTGCCATGCGACACATTGACACCTTTTCCGCCAACTACGGCGGCACCCAGATCTACAACCCCATTGAGACGACCTTCAAGCGACGCCACATCGATCTCGACCTTGAGACTTTCGTCCTCACCGACGGTGAGGTTTGGGACCAAGGTCGTCTCTTTGGAATGGTGGATAAAATGACTCAGGAGTCCAAAGGCGCGATTCGTCTCTTTACCCTAGGTGTAGGCAAAGACGTCAGCCACTCTCTCATCGAAGGCCTTGCTCGAGCCGGAAACGGCTTCTCGCAGTCTGTCTCTGAGAATGAGAAGATGTCTGGCAAAGTCGTCCGCATGCTCAAGGGAGCCCTCACCCCTCACGTCAATGACTATACCCTCGAAGTCAAATATGCCGATTCCGAGTCCGAGACGGAGCCTGAAGACGACTTTGATATCATCGAACCCGAAGATGCGGCTCGCGAGAAGACTGCCGACAGCAAGGAACCCGAGAAGCCTGCAAAGCCGATTTCGCTTTTTGATGACAGCGCAGATGATGACGTTGACATGGAAGATGCTCAGCCTCAAGGCGGCAACTCTGGCCTGGAGCGGTACTCCCACGTTCCGACAATGAAGCCGCCCAAAATTCTTCAAGCTCCCTTCCAGATCCCGCCTCTCTTCCCCTTCAGCCGTACCAGCGTCTATCTTCTGCTTTCTCCCGACAGAGAGCTGAGGTCCAAGACTCCAGAGTTCTTGGTTCTGCGTGGCACTTCATCTCAGGGTTCTTTGGAGCTCCGAATCCCCATCACTGTGCTTGATCAGAAGGCCAAGACGATTCATCAGCTCGCTGCTCGCAAGGCTGTCAAGGAACTGGAAGAAGGTCGTGGCTGGATCTACCACGCAAAGAGTAGAGACGGCAATCTTCTCCAGTCGCAACATCCCGGCCGCTTCCCCAGCATGGTCGAGCGAGAGGCCGTCCGACTTGGCATCCAGTTTCAGGTTGGGGGCAAGTGGTGCTCCTTTGTTGCGGTTGAGCAGAATAACACTCGAAACATCGAGCAGATTGGCGCTGCTAATCCAGAGCAAGCCAAATCTGGGACATCCAAGCCAGCCTCGACTCGGCAGAGTCAGGCAGTGCTGAAGTCAGCTAGGGGAGGGATGGCGTCCAGATCCCGGAAAAAGTCTGCAGGCATGGAAGACTTTAGTTCCATGGCTTTTGCTGATCCACTCATTCGCGATAATGTGCTTAGCGATTTCGACTTTGATTCCTACTTGCATGAAGACGGATCCAACACCATCCCACAAGGACCAGTCGCATCAGCTTTCGGTATGCCATCCTCAACGGCTTCGTCCAACCCTCATGTCCCATTCACCGGCTCAGGTCTATTCGGCGGATTGGGTTCTTCCAACAGCCAGCAACAGCAACAGCCCGCAGCACCTAGGAGCTTCGGCTCCGGCCAGCCCGGCGGATCCTTGTTCGGCCAGTCCACAGCCCCTTCCCCGTCGTCTACCTCAGCTGCCGGTGGTCTCTTTGGTTCTCGTTCTCCTAACACTGGTGCCTTTGGCGCTGCCCCGTCTCCTGCGAGCCACACCGGCGGAGGGGTTAAGCTCTTTGGTGGACCTGGCGGAGGCTTACTTGGTCATCTCGCAGCCCCCACAGCCCCTGCACCGTCATCTACTCCAAATGTTGGCGGTCTCTTTGGCTCGTGCCCTCCAAGCACTGGCGCATTCGGCGCAGCAAAGGATGCTGGAGGATCTCAACTCTTTGGTGGAAATGGATCTCATGGAGGATTGTTTGGTCAACCCCAGGCTGCCAATTCTATGTCCCCCAAGCCCCAGACTGGAGGTCTCTTTGGTAGTGCAAGCCCACCTCCTCAGTGGTCTGACGGACAGCCTCCCATCGTTCAAGCGGCCGCGCTGGCTCTTCCCACGGCCCAGGTTGATGGAGCTTTGCTTGATCAATACCAACGGGAGATGAGTGAAGCTGCATGCATGTCCCTCCCTGAAGAAATTTCTGACGATGATTGGGAAAATGAAGCTTCCCCGGCTGCAGTCCCTCCTGTCGCTACGACTCTTAACCTGTCGATGAAGAAGAAGTGCAAAAAGAGCACTAGTTCCCCTTTCGTTGTGCCACCGGGCTTCGGCATCATGCCACCATCTCCTGATCACTTCTCTGCCATAGTATCGCTTCAGAGCTTTGACGGCAGCTGGAACTCTTCAGAGGAGCTCTTCAATATCATCGGCATCACTTTGGAGGTGATTAAGGACGCTTTGTACCGCCTTGATGTTGATGACGAGAGAGTCATGTCTACCTCTGCAGTCATTGCTTTCCTGCGCCAGGTTCTCACAGAGGAACGGGACAGTTGGGAGATGCTGGAGGAGAAGGCGGTCGCTTGGCTCGAGGGGGAGTTGGGCGAGGAGACGGCCCAGAAGGTTTTGGCTATTGCTGATCGTCTGTTCTAAGGGGGTGGTTTTGACTACACGGAGAAATGCTTGGATCGTAGTGATGGACACCGGAAAATGGGATGCTCATGCGTAGACTGTGAAAGATTTAGTCTAAACAATAATATTCAACTTAACAGTATCAATGCCTCCGATGAAGTGAATTTGTGATATGATATGCATCTTGGAACAAGTGATACTCCCTGTGTCCGTCGGCGGTAATCGATCGATAGCTGACTTTTCACCCTTTACGCAAAATAATACTTGCAACGGAAAAAGACAAGAATAGTGAAAACCGCGCAGTGAATCCTTCATATTCTGCTTGAGCACCTGCCCCGTACGCCTCATGACAAGAGGGAAGGAAGCAAGACTGTAGTAAGCCCACCCAAGAACTTCACCCCCATTAAGAAAACATGAGTAACAAAGACACTGAAAATCCGTAATGCAACACAGCCTCACTAGCGCTCCGCCAGAACGGAGAGGTCTTTTTTAGACTAAAGCAGAAAGAGAGGCTAGTGATGCCGTGGCTACGACTACACGAACTCGACAACATGTCTATCAAAGATCAAGCACCATAACCACCGCCTCAGTCCTTGACTCCCGTCCCTCACGATAATCATCAAACCAATACCGATGCACTGCCTCAAATTCAGATCTCTCGTACGTCTTGCGAGCGGGTTCGTTATCGTAGTCGACAATGAGTGAGATCCGCGCCCCTCCCTTCTCCTCTCCCTGACTTCTGGCTTTTGCTGCGACGTGGGCTTTGGCGTATTCGAGGAGTTTGGCGCCTAGTTTCTTCCCTCGGGCGGAAGGTACTACATACATGCCGTTTATGACGTATTGCTTCGGGGGGATGTCTGGTGATGTTTGCTGGGTTGGGCCGAAGTCTACGAGGGAGGGATCTAGGTGGAAGGAGGTTGTGAGGGTTTGCGGGTCGAGGGGGCCGTTTAGTGTTAGTGTTGCTAGCCATTCTGCGGTGACAGCGTTATCTAGGAGTGAATTCTTATCGGTGATAGATGGTGATGAGGCGGTGGACGTGGCCGAGTCAGTGCTTGTGGGTGTGCCGGACGAAGAGGCGTCCTCGTAGATGACTATCGTTGTCGCGAACGGGTCTGTGAGGCGGGATATCCATTTCTCTGGGGGGTAGGCTACTTCGCGGGCGTGGGTTGAGCCGAAGCAGGATGGAGAGAGGAGGAGGGATGAGAGGCGGAAGGATTTGTAGCGGTTGAGGAGGGTTTGGAATTCGACAGAGTCGGGGTGAGATTTTGGGAGGATTAGAGGGGTTGAGGGTGGCATTTTGAGGTTGTTGATGGTGAATGAGATTGCGTTGATGAGCCGGATTGTATGCAGTGATGTTTCGTGAGATGTGGTGAGAGGTTATGAGTGAGTCACTGTCGTGATGAGATTCCGGCTGGCTTATTCGCGATGACCTCGACGTCTCATTGGAGCGGATTTGCACGGATTCTCATCCCAGTTGAAGAAGTCACACAAGCACCGAAGCTGTCATACTCAACTCCTTCAGACCTTGATACATCCCAAGATCCAATATCGCAATATTGTAAATCGTGCAAAGAAAGTCTCTGCTTTTCCTCAATAGTCATTGGTGATGTCCTGAAGCCGTTGAATCCATTTGTCTGGCCGACTCTCATTTTTACCCATGCGGCTTGCCTCGGCCCAAACCGCGTCCGATTTCCGGGGCTGGGGAGGGAGATTCCCCCCTTGGTAGCTCCGGACTCCTTGCGTGCGCGCATCAACGTCGCCATCTTGCCACCTGAACTCGTCATACAATTGACGAGGCTGACCTGACTTGCATTCGGTTGTTTCAGACTCTATAAGATAGTCACTTACGAGCGTAGTCAATTTTGTCGTCTTTGGCGGGGAACCTGCGCTTCAACGTCGTCAGAGCGTCGCGTTCGCTCTCTTCGGCCCTTCTTTAGCGGATCATATCGCGGCTCATCAACATAGATCAACTAATTGACCATAGGATCACTTTTTCAACCAAGAGATATTAAGAAATACAACCTTGGGCAGATACGAGTCGATGCAATGGCATTTCGCGCAGTCACGCGCTGTCGCGCTCTGCCGAGCGGTACCGCCAGACGCGTACCATCCCGAACGATCGATTCAGGAACCAACTGGTCGAAAGCCAAGTTCTTCAGATCAGTTCACACGGCGCCACAATCCAAGAAAAGTGGTCAACTCATCCCTCTGCAACTCTTGGTTCTGGGTGCAATCCCGCTCTTTGCGGGGTACCTCATCGGCCGCTCCGGTGCCTCGGGCCCGGAAGCTGAGGGCCCGGGGAAGTTGTCGCATGTAGATTTCGGGAGCCGGAAGCAAATGGTCAAGGTATTTTTGATCCTAAGACAAAAAACCGCGAAGGTCTGTACTAACTAGTTATCAAGGCGGCCCAGGATATCTCCAATGCTTTAGGTGATGGCGCAGTCAGCTTCGATGAAGATGAGATTGAGCTCCATGGGCACTCTGACTGGTCTACGTCCAACTCGAGCGGTCGCGCCGTGGCTATTGTCTATCCGAGGACCACGGAGGATGTCTCACAGATAGCCAAGATTTGCAACAAGTACAATGTGCCTATGGGTAAGTCCACTCTTGGATACCAGGCCCTGTGCATTCTCCAAATCTCGGAACTATCACCACCATCATCAGAGTGCTGACCAGCCTTAGTGCCTTTTGGCGCTGGCTCTTCCGTCGAGGGGAGCTTCTCGTCACCGTACAGCGGAATCTGCATCGACTTTGTGCACATGGACAAGATTATCGCCTTCCACCCTGACGAGTACTTCTCCTCCTCATTCTATCATGCAGACCACCAGTCCTAACATCAACCCAGCATGGACGTCGTCGTTCAACCAGGCGTAAACTGGGTAACCCTCAACAAAGAAATCCAACCCTCTGGCCTCTTCCTCCCGCTAGATCCTTCGCCCACAGCCCTCGTCGGCGGCATGGTCTCCACAAACTGCAGCGGCACAAACGCCTTCCGCTACGGCACGATGAAGGACTGGGTCGTCAACCTAACCGTCGTCCTCGCCGACGGGCGCATCATCAAGACGCGCCGGCGGCCGCGCAAGAACTCGGCGGGGTATAACCTGACGAGCTTATTCGTCGGTGCCGAAGGCACGTTGGGGATCGTGACGGAGGCGACGGTGAAACTTGCGGTCGCGCCGGCGGATACGAGTGTGGCTGTGGTGTCTTTTGGGACGATTGAGGAGGCGGCGAGAGCTGCGACGGGGTTGATAAGGAGCGGGGTGCTGCTTGGGGCGTTGGAGTTTTTGGATGAGGTGCAGATGAGGGTTATCAATCGGCATGGCAGTGAGGCTGTTCGGAAAACTGCGTGGGATGAGAGTCCGACATTGTTTTTGAAGTGAGTTATGATGACCGTTTTTTGTGATGCCCCGAAATCCTCTCCGGTTGGCTGATCTTGATATACGCAGGTTCTCGGGAACCACAGACGGCATCAAGGGAGATGTTGCTAGGGTCAAGGATATCGTGCATCCGTTCAAGCCGCGCAAGGTCTTCTTCGCCAGAGACAAGCAGGAAGAAGCTGATCTATGGGCCGCGAGAAAGGAAGCTCTCTGGACGATGACGTCGATCAAGCCCGAGGGGTACTCTCTCTGGTCTACCGATGTGGCTGTGCCGATTTCGAGGTTGGCCGAGATCATCAGTGAGTCTTTGAAACTTTTGCAGCTTTTTGAGTACGTTCTTGAGATTGAGATAGTTCACTAAACATCACGATACATAGCATTATCCAAAGAAGACTCTGGAAAGCTCGGTCTATTTGCGAGCGTCATTGGACACGTTGGAGACGGCAACTTTCACCAGGCGGTCATGTATGACCCCGAGAACGAAGAGCAGCGAGCTTCAGTTGCCAAGTGTGTTCATGATATGATGGGCAGAGCTTTGGAGATGGAGGGCACCGTCTCAGTAAGTCTTCTTTTTCATTGGTAAAAAGATCCGGCCTTGCTGACTTTACCTCGTAGGGAGAGCATGCTATCGGTATCGGGAAGAAGGATTGTCTTGTTGATGAGCTCGGCGTTGATGCTATTGATTTCATGAGGACGTTGAAGCAGGCTGTGGATCCGAAGTAAGTCTACTGATAAGCTACACGTTCCTGATGTGCGATGCTTACTATTTGCTAGATGGATTATGAACCCTGGTAAGGTATTTGACCTTCCTAGCAATTCGAAAGCCGTTGCTGCATCATGATATCTGGATTAGCCCGTTTTTATTTAGAAACATGGTAGTCCTGAACGAATCAGAGTTAGGTTGTTGGTTATCAGTCAGAAGATCAATTGAACTCCCTTGTCGGCAAGATATCCTCTTGCGAAAACTAGACCCAATTCTAACATCAACTTCACTGCCCGCTTCTCATGCAGTTGGTTCCGTTGGTCGCGACTCATGAGCCACCACCAAACCTGCAAAAACACGGCTGAAACATGTAGCTGCATATGTGCCCCCTTAAACCTGCGAAGGGATCGTTGCAGCAGGTTACAATCAAACAACCAACACAACGTGGGGGCCGTCATGACTCCCACGTCTCCACGTCCTCGTCGTTATTTTCGCCAGCTGGGGTTTCCGAGTCCACTATCCGTACCTTCATCTCTGCCTCATCCCCTGCCTCATCACCTGCCTCGTTCCCTGCCTCAGTCTCCGTCTCTGCTTCAACTTCTGCCAACGATTCATCCTCTGCCACTGATCCAACCTTCGCCACCGACCCGGCGCCTGCCACCGATCCGGCCTCTGCCGCCGATCCGGCCTCTGTCATTGATCCATTTTCTGCTACTGATCCAGCCTTTACTCCTGCTCTAACCTGTGCCACTGCTCCAGCTTCTGCCCTTACTCCAGCCTCTGCCCGTGCCTCTCTCACTGTCCTGGTCTTTGCTAACCTCGCATTCGTATACCTGTTTCCGTCGTTCCTCAACGACTTCACCGTAATAGTAGGATGTCTTCCCATAAAGAGTTCAATCCACCTCTTACTGAGCCCACGGGTGTCCCCTTGGGCGGCAAGCACCTTCAAGGCGAACGCCTTGATCTCAGGCCGGGTGACGGGGAACCCCAGCTCCCGCCTGCGAAATAGCCCAGGCAGCAAGAGACCTCTCATGGGACACGCTGAGTCGTTGATATTCCTGCTTGGCCTCTCTGCATGTCTTCCTACCGGGCGCGAGCCGGTGCATCAGGGTGGTGTGGGGGATGCCCCAGTCTTTGGCGGCTGTACGCAGGGGTTTGCCATTAGACACGTCGATTCCCGCGTTTTCCATGTCTTGTTCCGTCCATGTTGGCATCGCCAATAATTTGGGAGCTTCAAAAAGGTAGTTCAATTGTTTCTTGTTGTGATGGTTGACGCGTCGGGGCGAAGCTTGGTGATGGTGTTGAGAAGGGTAAAAAAAGACTCGGCTGAATGCGCGCATGCAGTGATCCCATGTGGCCCATGGGGAGTGCTCCTCATGCAGTCTTAGTGCAGCAAGCCACCCTTCTTGGGCTTGTCCAACAAAGATTAGGGTGGTCACGACACACAAGTTGCGACGAACCAACCTGACTCGAGAAGCTGTTGCCTGTCAACGGTCCATGTCTCAAATTCAACGTCTCTGCGATGATCTTTCTTCTGAAGTATTGTGTCACTCCATCCAGACTATTAACAACAAAGGAACATGAACGGTTCCTCAACCGCGCCGTCACTCTTCGTTCGTTCTTAACTTGCTGCACGTAAACGTGGCCCATCGCTAAGCTAAGATGGGCCAATCCTTGACTTGAACTAAGAACTTATCAACCTTATCTTGACCATCATTCTCCGCCTGGTGTAATGTTTCTGGTCATGCAGTCATCGCCGCACCAGCCCCCCTGCGTCCGGCCAAGACATCACTCAAGCCGGGGGTCTGCTGCGCCGACCGGCGAACTGCATGGACTGAACCAACAAACTTCACGTTTTAGGAATCAGGCTCGCGGATTCTCCGTCGGTAATATGAACCCTTTTGCACATCAAACCATTAGATCAAGGATAGCAAAATAGTCAAATTGAGCATCCTTTCCGCGCATTCACTATGGAGTTAGACTCGAGCAACCAGCAGATTTCTCAATATCTCAAGACAAGAGTAGATTAAAACAATGTTTCCACAATTCACGGCAGCTCTTCTTTGGACACTTACAGTTATTTGGGCTGTGACTGCGAGCCCGCATCAAGCCCCAGTAGATCTGGTGGTGCGGAACAGGTCGGGCCAGACAGCTTCCAACACACTGCTGGCCATCCGTCGATATCTCTCCAACGCGAGGCTCGAGGGAAGAGAAACTAAGTTCAGCAACAGCTCTTCCCTCGACACTGGGTTTGACAATACGATCCTCTTCAAGTAGTAAGTGCTTCCTCTTCAGTCAAATTACGGGAGACCTCGCACTAACACTCCTTCCAACAGTGAGCGAGAGGTAGAGGCTGGCGTCGCCAACGTCACAGCGAATGCCGGCATCGAGGTTGTGTGCACCAAGTGCTACATTAAAGGCAAAGCCAGCGCTCACCTCACGATCGATGGCACCTTCAATGCTACGAAGGTAGCAACTGATATTGGGAACGAATTTGGAGAGACTTTTGACAATATCACAACGTACGCCAAGAACTATGTCTCCGGCGTGGTGGATAACTTATCCGACGGCCTAGATGCCGATGACTTTGACTTCCCGCCGTTGAACATCACATTTGATCTTGATGTCCCTTCCTTTCCCGAAGTAAGCCTAGCTTTTGGATTTGAGGACTTGGAGATCTACATGCAGCTGGACACGACTTTATCCGCTGGCTTGTCGTACACGCTCAACCTTTACACGTCAACTACCCCTCTAGGCACAAAAGTTGGAGATGACTTGCTTCTCGGCGTTGTCTTTTCCATCGACCTCATCCTGAGTGTCGAGAGCGAGCTCCAGATGAGTAGCGGCTTTCACCTCCGCATGGATGACGAAGTCGGCTTTGACATCGCCCTCTTTTCTAAGAACGTTTCCAGCGTCAACTTGTGAGTTACTTCGTCCTCCCCCGTGTCTCTCTACTGCTGACTCAGTAACTGTAGCAAGGGTGGCCAATTCGAATTCCTCCCCGTCATCGTTGAAAGCGCAGGCGTAGAGCTTAAGGCCATCCTCCGCGCAGGATTCAGTGCCGGCATTGAGATCTCGTCCCCCGTTGACAGCAAAGAGATTGAGTTCTTCAACAACACCATCGAGGTTCCCGGTGCCTCGGCCGGAATCGAAGTCAGCGTCTTTGCAAACATGGCGGAGTTGAGCGTCAATGTCACAGCCCTGTCGACTCCAGATGAGGACGGCTGCATCTTGCGAGCCGTCAACGCGTACCAATTTGCGTTGGGCGCTGCCGCAGGTGCTTCGGTACAGATCAGTGACCGCATTTGGGGTCCGGTGCCCAACACTCAGATTCCGCTATTCTACACCACGCTCGGGGACGCCTGTGCTAGCTCGCGTGTTGCATCCACAACGGTGGTGGGTGTCTCTGCCAGTGCAACGAGTAAAGCGAAGCGTCAAGAGGAGCTTACTACAACGACTCTGATTAAGAAGGTGACGTATACCGGCATTGAGTGCTTGACGACAGGCTTGGTCAACTGCCCGCCGCAGCTCCAGACTCTGCGGAAGTTTGTTGCTACGGAGACATTCATCACAGCCCTCGCATCGGGGGTTGAGGTAGTCTTCCCGGCGGCTACGCAAGCTGTTGTGCAGAATGTCATCAACTTTGGATCGAACGCGCAGTCGTTGATCTCGACTAGTGGTGCCCCGAAGTCGTTCACCCCGACTCCAAGTGCGTCTGCCACCAGCACCAGCCCTCCTGGAGTGCTCGAGGGTGAGGTTGGCGGTGTTGATAGGAAGATTATTGTCGGTGTCAGCATCGGTGCCGGCGTGCTCCTGTTGGCTGTTGTGATTGGTGCTTGCATGTAAGTCCTCGGCAGGCTCCAGCCCGAAGTTGACCTATCCCCGGGACAAAGTGAAAAGCTGACAAGTTTAACTATTACAGGTTCTGTCAACGCAAAAGAAGATATGCCCCGGTTTCAAGAACGAACGGAGAAGTGTCTTACATTCAAGACT
Source organism: Colletotrichum salicis (assembly GCA_001563125.1). Classification (NCBI taxonomy): domain Eukaryota; kingdom Fungi; phylum Ascomycota; class Sordariomycetes; order Glomerellales; family Glomerellaceae; genus Colletotrichum; species Colletotrichum salicis. The sequence goes on from JFFI01000218.1 coordinate 88,557, forward strand.
TCCGTCCGACAGACGACCATGACCCGATCAAGAACCAGAAGCAAGCTCAAGTCAATGTAGTCAATGTGTACACAAAGTGAGCAAAGATACGCTAGCGAGCGTTGGCGACTGTAGACTATTAAATTTGTGTAAAAGTCGCGGGGAAGGTATTGGTTTCGGGATATTACACGGCAGAGTTATTTTATAGGCCTCAACGGCCCTAACGAATTATGAATGTATTACAGAAGATATTTTGAATTCCTCATCTCCAAGACGCAGATTGAGCATGTGACTACTATTTCAGAAATACTTTTTCTCATAGCTTGGTTTCATAATATCTCCTCAAAGGCCCTTAACTACCCGGTTTTCTTAGTTGGGGTCATAGCTTGGAAGTGGCTTTCACAGAAGCCAAGAAATCTTCCACGTCTTGCAGTAACGCCGCCGGCTGCTCGAGTGCCGCGAAGTGTCCGCCCTGGTGAAAAGTCAGTAAGCTATTCCACATATACAGAGTAACTCGATTCCTTCTTGCCTTCTCATGCGTGCGATAAAGTTTGAGATTGGGGAAGGACTTTTCAGCCCACGCCTTCGGCGTAAAGCCAATCTCGACTGGGAAGCACGAGTATCCCAACGGCGTCTCCTTCGAGGTAGGGATATATGAGACACCACCGCCTTCACTAGACATAGCCTGTGCCAAGGGACGATACGGGTAGATACTTCTGGGGAACGTATCCGTGTACCAGTACAGACTCACCAGCTCGAGGATGGTTTCCAGTTGCAGCGGGTAGCGTGAATCCACCCACTCCAGGTACTTTTCGCCGATCCTGGTAATTTCCTGTCAGTTCAAGAAGATCAAAAGATGGTGAGAAAAGGGCAACGTACCAAGCAAGCAATGACAATGGACTTGCTGACAATACCAACCCGATGGTTGCTGGTCGGAGGCCATGCTCCAGAGCATACGACATTCCAGTCGCCCGCCACTTCAGCATCCTGCCAGTCTGCTCAAGCTCCTGGGGTGTTAAACCATCGGTACCACCAGCAGCATCCTCGGGGCTAGGCATCAACATATTCACTATATACATGTTAATAAATAAGCTCGATGTCGTCTTATGGTGTCGATCGCACTCACGGTGAATTGCCTTGCACTCCTTGTAGCCAGACATGATTCTCGCCATGAAACTTCCCACATCACCGCCTTGAGCAGCATACCCGTTGCCAAACCCAAGATCAAGCATCAGTTGATGCAGAGTGTGCGCGACAGCATCTTGCTTGGTCTCCTTCTCAAGTGGAATGGAGCCAGCAGACAGACCATATCCGGGCAGTGACGGCACAATGACGTGGTAAGGCAGTGTATCGGGTGTGTACTTGCTAACAAGCAAGTCGATCATGGGGAAGAACTCCAGGAAAGAGCCGGGCCAGCCGTGCATGAAGATAACTGGCAGCGCATCCCTCTTGTTGGAGAATAAGGCGGCGAAGTGTACGTCCACGGTTCCGAGATCCACGTCCTCGACCTTTGCTTTGAAGTTCGGGACGGAGTTGATGCGGGCCTCCTGCTTGCGCCAGTCAAATTTCAACCAAGCCTCTTTGGCGTTTGTGAGCCATGGTGAATGAAATGATAAAAGACGTGTGGTGATTTGTCTTGACTTCCAACAATAACGAGATGAACAGGTTGACGACATTATGAACTCGAGATAATTGGGACACCAGCACATGAAAGAAGCGGCATTGATGGCATCCCCGCACCGGAATTGGGCAAGGGCTGTGTAAGGTTTCGAGGTTTCGTTCCATCCTGAGTGGAACTTTGTCCCACGCGCCAAGCAGTTGATCAGCATCCGTCCCACTTGTGCATCACCATCGGGGCTATCCTTCTCCTGCCATTTATTAATCGAACGTCCCGAATGCCGCGGAGTTAAGGTGGGGCCAAGGCGACAAGACGGACCGGACGGGTCAGTGTTAGAGTCCGGAAATGTTAGTAATGAGCTCACCCTTGCATAATTGAGACCTCGCTTGGGCCCTGCCATGATAGAGTTTACCTGTCTTTTGAGCTGTACGACCAAACGACGTCGTATGTACGTGGAACCACCTCGGACACGGAAAGGAGCCCGGTTTAGTAATCACCCATCTGGGTAATTGGGGTCCGAGTACGATTATTTTCCACGCTGCGAGGAATACGTGTTCTATCGGTAGCATATACTTCTGTAGTCAAACAGAGTTTGTGGAAAAGCTTGGCAAGTGAGAATAATTGAACCTTAGAAAAAAGGCAGCAAGCTAAAATTCTACATCTACGATTAAAACACGATCAGTACTTGCCCTGTTATGTGGTCCTATTTGGTGCTTACGCAACTTAGTACTGCCTTCCATTTGCCCATCAACTATCACAAGACCATTGAGCATCGTGGCTATTGGTTAGTGAATGGATGGAGTTGAAGTAGTCCCCGCGCTAAATGCAAGTTGTTCTTAGATATTAATCTTAATTGGTGGATGTTTCATGAATGAGCTTCACGTGAATGGTAAAAACAGGATCGTGTAAGTGCTGAACAGCAGCGATTTGCTTTTGCCATTGTCATGACCATAGCCGATCGATGAAAAGCCTGTCTGAGATTGTGGAATCAAGTGGAGTGTTTATGTTGGTATCATCTCTATCACAGGTGATTGGTTCGAACCAATGGATTCGGGGGTGACGAAGGGTC
>JFFI01000222.1:17596-39192 GCA_001563125.1 Colletotrichum salicis
CTTGCCGTTCAGTCGTTCCTCCCAAGCCCCCAGTAGCAGCGTATTATCATCGGGAGGCGGGCTCTGGAACCGAGGAGGGGAGCCCCCAACCACATCTCGCCAGGAACGAGAGACAGCCCTTCTCTGGGTTCTCATGGGTGTCGAGTTCGACTCTTCTTCGAGGACGCGAGATGGGTAGTCGAGAGTCAAAGACTCAAAACCACATTTGTTGCCCAAGATCCAGGAACAAAAATCTCCAGCTCCGGGTGCACGCCTTGAGAGCCCCCGGAGGATGTGGATACATGTATTCAAAGGCGAAGCGCCTTGACCAACCCTTGTTTTTGATGTTGGTTGTACGGTTGCATCGGTTCCAACCAAATCCCTGTCCTGGCAGCGAGAAGAGACCGGGGTGGTGTTGGATCGATGCCTGCCCAGGCGTAGGCAAAGACCCGCATCGCCAACGTCGTTGCCGTTTGTTTGTTTGCTTGCGGCTTTGCGGCGCCAGCGCCAACAAGGGGAGCAAGGGTCGCGAGGAGAAACTAGAAAGAGAGAGAGAGAGAGAGAGACTCCGAGAGGACAGAAGGACCTCAACCCGCGGTCGCATGTGTAGGGGGGGGAAGAGCGGGTTCCGATCCCCGTTCCAACTCACCTCATTCTACTTTTCACCAGTTTGTTGGAGCGGCACGTTCAGGAATTTGAATAAATTCCAGCAAGCCGGCACCGACACTCTGGGTCGTCACACTTATCACACCAGATGCTACGTCGTGTAATCTCCCTTCTTCCGTTCTCGTATGCGTTTTGCTCTAGGCGCGCCGTCAGCGATTCAAGCGGTTGACCATAATCGGAGACCGTAGTGGAGAGGGAAGCTTTCGTCCTCTGCTTCTGCCTCTTTTATTTTCGTTATACCAGTATGTCCTAGTTCCTATGACGGGGGGAGCCATTGATTGAAGGATATGATGCGCGACTTACAAACGGTTATGCAGCTTGCATATCACCATCCGCGATTCCGCCCTCACGATTCGTGGCGTTGGGCTGGCTTGTCGATGATCACTCGCCTCCCCCTGACACCATCAACGACATTGTTTACCTATTTAGGAAGCCATGTCTTTGATACAAAGGATGGTAGTGTTCCAGATCCGCCTCCGAAACCTCTGTAGGCATGCTGGACGATATTGTCTCGGAAAGATCGCGCCCTCGATCCCTTTGGAAAGAAGTAGCTGCAGATTCAACTTAAACACAAGTTGTTTTGAGGAGGACCTCTGTTCGGCACCCCATCGATCGATGTTAGGCACCCCATTTAAGCTTATTAAAGGTAGGCGCCCGACCGGAAGACCTACGTCCGGGCTCCGGCTACCTTACCGAAGGAAGGCGCGCCTATCTCTGCACCTGCCTCAGCACCTGCCTACCTTTTACTAACCTTTTCCCTCGAATAACATCTTCACCTACGTCGACGTCTTAACTAAAACAGCGCTTTTATAATCAATTTTCTGGTCCGATCTGCAACTGCAGGGAAACCCTGGCCCGGCCGGTGAGGGTATCAGACCTTGAGGCAATGTCCCCTCGTCTAGTTGACCAACAAAGAATCGAGATTCCCAGGAGGCGCGGATGTCATCGTGCTGTTCCGGCGGCCATGTTTGTGTGCAGATTCTGGTTCCCAACGGGACAACCGTGATGTCAAGAGCGATGACGGACGATGATGAGATGTTTGACAGTCCTGAGATGACCGATGGTTGGGACATAGGAGGCAGCAGAAAGACACAAGAAGGAAGGGCCCGAATGAGATGAGGTTCAAGACTGGCGACTTTTGTCGTTGGTGATAGGTTACTACGGTAAGTTTTGACAAACCAAAGAGGTAAGTGAATCGCACACTTCTCACTTTGAAATGCATTATCTGCAAGTTGCAAGACTTACACCCCCTTCCCCTTGTCAGGTGTGCAGCCGCTGCTGCGCGTGCTTGTTCGTCTCCTCCTCTTGTTGGAGGTGCAGAGTACGCTTGTTAGCCCTTGCTTGGTTCCTCCTCCTCTTTCCTCCTTGCTTCGTCGTGACGCTTGTTCAGAAGGCCTGGCATTCCGTCCTTCACGCAAAACCAATATCCAAGCACCTGGATCTCTCAGACAGTGTATAAGAACTGGACGGCAGGGGCTGCACCTCGAAATCCTCCCGATCTGCCATATGAATCTTCATCCTATCGAATACGGCATCCTGTTGATCTATTGCTCGCTGTCAACCATCCCGTCGACGTCTCACCGTGTGTTTCCCTGCTTCGTTATACGAGATGCATCTTGTAACTAATACTTGCCAGAGCATCTACTTGCGAACAAGAAGCGATCACACCAAGAGAGACAACATCGTCCAGGAATCTAAATACCTTCAACATGGCACTCTCGGCCGCCGAACACCAAGCTAGACGACGACGACGACGATCGACAGTCGCCCCAAGGCGTCGCATAGCCTCAGACCCATCCATCACACCTATCCCAAGACGCTCAAGGCTTCTCAGCAGCCTCTCAAGTCAGCGCAGAACGTCTACACCCCCGATAAGAAGCCAAACATCCAGCCCCATCCAATCATCTACAACCGAATCCAGTCCGCCCACGCCGACCGTCGCCTTCTCTACCTTTCCAAGATCAACTATTCCCAAACCGTACCGTGACTTTTCCCACTTCTTCCAAGCCATGTGCCCTGCCCTGCGAACCCGGATACTTGGACAAGTCGATTGGGACTCCTTACACGGAGGACAGCACTGGCGCAGTCAGGGCTACCAGCCATGGTACGCATCCGACTCCTGCAAGACGGCCTTTATCATCCACGCAGAAGGAAAGTTCCCCAAGGTCTGCGGGTGGCCGGAGAAGGAAGAGAGTAAAGGCAGGAGAGAGAGCAGGAAGAACTCAGCAACAACAATGGAAAAGTCCCAGGAGGCCGGTACTACTACAGCTTCGCCCAAGGGGTACGGATGCTACCGCTGCCACACGATCAAGCCCGAAGCCGCCTTTGAGAAGCTGCCCGACTACTTTGTCGTGTCATCTGCCGGGTGTATCATCGGGCGGTACGCAGGCAAGGCCGACGGCGACAAGGAGCAGTCGAGGCTCCCGACGCTGCGGAGCGGGGAGGGTCTCCTGCGGCGCTTCTGTATTGAGTGCGGCGTCAGGGACGGGCTGTATGAGAAGAGGAAGCTCATCACGTCGTTGACGGAGGAGAGGTGGTCGGTCTGCGACTGTCGGCGTCTGCACTGGGTGCCGTCGAATGAGTCGTACACTGAGTGTGAGCACTGTCTCGTCAAGAGTGCTTTCAGACCGCCGGTCTGATGCTTAGGCATAGATGTGCTTGCTAAGATGTTGCTGAGAGCCTAGGATGCTTGTCTGGCTAGCTTGGAGCCTGTTTTACAGAGTGGCTATTTGCGCTTATTCTGAAAGGGTGGGTTTTTCTTCATTGGTGTTATGGGCTCAGCCTAGATGGCGGCGGCTTCTTTGTCTGTACTCCCGTTTGTGGGAAGCGCATCTCATGCACTTGGCCGGAGCATGTAAGGCCACGGGTAGCTGGCAAAGCCGGCCGGGCCTTTTGTTGTTATTCTCATTGCGCATGTAGGGTGAGTGGTCGATGTCTCTTCATACTTTGACCGAAGGAAGCGCTTTCAACCTGGAGGAAAACAGGACTCCAGAGGGGTAGGGATAATTGCGTTGTTAGATTGGGAAGGCGGCGCTTAATGTTTGGAATAGTCTTGATTCAATCGAAACTTCTACTGATACTGATTTTCCCTTGCCTGCATTGTTTGAAATCAGCTTTTCGATTCTGCGTAAGGGTTGCCCCCTCCTGATTTTTTTTTAAAACGTGTCCTCCTCTCTAATATCTATCCCGTCAACCCGTTCTTGTATAGTCTATGTTCGTTCTTCTTGCTGATTTTGTTTAATTGTGGGAGAAAAAATGGCTGTGTTGAGCGAATGCTGGGCTCAGTTATATCCGGATCTGCCTTTCGGTGAAACGCCGTGGCCATGTTCGCGGGTCCGGTTGTAGCCGCTACGGCCCTGGGGGACTTCGCGTGACCGGTCACTGCTTGAGGTTTTGACGTGGTGTGAGCCCTCATTGAGTCTCCCGCTGGCGTCTCGGTGCCGTGACTGCTGGCTAGAACCTGAGTGGCTCGATCTACTTGAGCCTCTGTAGTCCATTGTGATGAGATCTGTTGGATGGTATGAGGACTTTGCTCTGCTGCTGCAACTCGTGTCATGTATTCACCTGAAGGAGACCTTGCTTGATGTAAAGATGATGATCTCCAGGAGAATGAGGTGGGAGACTGGCTGGGTGATGAGCTATCAATGTGTCTGATGATTGAAACTGCAAGAATGTGATGAAGCAACTGCAGACAAGTGAGAAGACAGGCTCATTCTTATGTGTCGACTGTACGTGAAGGCGAGTAATGCTTCTGATAACAGTGGACTGATTCAATCATGGGATGGTAGATAACGAAAGCTCGTCCTTTCGAAAGAGACGAGGACGTCCATGGCTTGTATATCTCCCCGGCGGGCTGTGCACCCTGAAGGAAAGTTCTGCGGCATGCCATGGCATCCCATCGGGCCGTATGACGAAATGCCGAAGCAAGGACGATTCCTGGCTGCAGGAGGGAACGCAACGAGAGCAAAGTGTAAAGCGAAAAAAAAAAAACAAAAAAAAAAAAAACAAAGGCTCGCGCATTGCATTAGACAAGCTACTTGACATGTGCCTGCTGCGCATGTGGGCTTTACTCTTGTTGAGACTCGGCCGAGGACGTGATCCTCCGTCTGAAGTAGGGTCACCGCGGCATGGGTTCCTGGCGAGACCCGGTCGTTCTAGCTGCGTTCGATGATCGGACGTGGAAGCCTGGCGCATCAAGACTACCCAAGGGGGTGGGAGAGGCAAAACAACTGATGGTTATGATACACCCTTCCGGGCACAAGACGGGCAAAGGAACCCATATGCAAATTGACGAGGGTAACGTATGGAAAGCTGGGCAGTGATTTCAACAAGTTGCAACGATAAACGATGGATTGAGCTTGAACACCGGACCCGGAAACCTTCCTAGAGGGCAGGAGAAACATCGAGCTTTGCTGCGTCTTTACCCAGTCGCCCAGTCACGGAACGAGGCGTGAGCTTTGGACATGGCTAACCATGCCAACGGGTCTCCCGGCACGCGGGGCCGGACGGAGGAGAAGCTTTCTTTGCAACTCTGAAGCTCGAATAGACTCCATCGAATGGAGACCAGCACAGTTTCTTGTCGTTTCTGTTTTCCAAGAGTTCAACCCTGCCCCAAGTGCAAGTAATTCGGTCGTCTGTGGGCTCCCAGAAGTGTCAGTGCCGAGAAACAACTTTTCTCCCTCCCTGTCTCTCTCTCTCTCTCTCTGAACTCAAGGGCTAAATGGCCGACAGGGCGTCTCATCGAGTTTGGGAAAATGCAGTGCGAGGGAATAAGATGTGACTCCTGACGAAGAGTTTGAAAAGTGGGCGGCATGGAAGGGTCCGAGGCGAACAGAACCCGCCGGTCTACCGGCTTCGGACATCACGTGGGAAGTTCCATTCCTTCGGTGCGATCCCACCGATGCGATGCGGTACGTACACTTATCAGCCCCGAGCGCTTTGCCTGCGGTTTGTTTGAAACGGGGAGCAACGCCCGGTTTGTTGAGGGCGCTGCTCAAAATCTGCGATGTACGCCTGGGCCATGGTTGACGGATGAACACTTGCATTTAGCAGCATTGTCGCAATCGGCTCGTCTTCCGGTTCCGGGTCTGCGTCTGTAACACATGCAGAGCATAGCGCCGGCCAGTGCTGGCTTTTCTTCTTCTCACCTTCAATCACCAGTTAGGTTTACATTGTTCCATTTGGCAAGAACTACCTAAAGCGACGGCGAAGAGAAGCAAATAAATGGGCAACTCAGATAATCCATAGTCAACGCGAAGCTTTCTCTTCTCCATCACTAGTCTGCTTTGCATTGTTGGCTTTAGCAAGAACTACCAAGAGTGACCGCAAGAGAGACAAATAAGTTGGCAACTCAGTGCAGGGTTTACATTCAGTGCGAAACTTCTCAGCTCCATCACCAATCCGCCTAGCGATTTACGATAGAGGCCATCGACTTCACAAACTTCCCTCTCGAAATAATCTCGCCCGCAGAAACAAGGTATGGCCCGCGATGACTTCTATATCGATGTTCAAGTCCGGGCGAAAGTTTACATTGAGACATATAGCCTCAATGCTCTTCTGGACGTCAAAGCTGAGGTTGTCAACACTATCCTCTGCCTGAGCGAGACACTCGAGGTAAGAGTGACCTGAGACTGAAAGTGGAAGGACCAGGCTGACATTAAACACAGAGAACCAAGGCCGATTTCCTTGAGTTCCAAGCATTTATTGATGCGATTCTTCCCCCTCTTCCTTACTCCAAGATAACTTGGAAAACTGTCTACATCGCGCAAGGTATTGTGGTAGATGGTGATGTGGATGATGAGGATGAGGATGACGAAGACTTCGAGATTGAGGACGGATATTACCCGGAATGGTTGACGAGCTCAAGTGCTAGCAGCGTGACGTCTGAGGAGCCTATCAGCGGCCTCAGCAACATCGAAGCTCCGATCATTCTTCAGCCTGCCGAACTGCCACTCCTTACAACCTATGAGAACGCTTACGGCACCAAGGAGCGCCTATCGATCTTCTCGAATGAGTTCTTTGAGATTCGCAGATCCCCTACGGCTGGCTGGGGTGCATTTGCCGCCAAGAGGCTTCGTCAAGGTGATCAGATCCTCGTCGAAAAGGCGCTCTATCACGCCATTTACATGGATGTGACCAATTCTGCTAGATCTTTGCCGGAGAAGGAGCGCCTGATAGCTAACGATATGTTCGGCCATGACGGTCGGGAAGGAGAGACCCACGAGGAGGCGGTTTGGAACACGAACGCGTAAGTGAACCGTACCGCTTTACCATCGACTTGCTAACCCTGAACAATGACAGCTTCGCGGCGTATGTCCCCGTCAAATCCGGTACTAAGAGGAACTTGCCTGGTCTCTTTGCTATCGCAGGCCGATTCAACCACTCCTGCTCGCCCAAGATTGATTACAAGTTCCGCACCAGCCACGAGGCATTGGTATTCACTGTCAGAGACTGGGTGATCGAAGAGGGCGAGGAGTTGACCATCTCGTACGGTCAAGATCCGTCGGTGCTCTACTACAAGTACGGCTTCATCTGCGAGTGCGGACACTGCAGCAAGTTCGACCCGCGCAAGTCTGAATGGTCCTGAGGCGACATCAGATCTTGGTCTTTTGGCTACACTAATTTTTGCATCGACGGAGCATTTGGACATAATGGTATACAGCGGAGGAGCTTTGATGCAAAGATGGGAGCTTTTGGCAATAGATGGTGCGATTTGGTTCAGCGAGGAAAGTTGCGCAACTTCATCCATAGAGAGATGAATTATACCCTCCGCGCGAGACATAGACGCCCTTATTAGACGGAATGGTTTTTTTAGTAGTTTTTTTTAGTAGTTTTTTGATTTGAAGAGAACGGATTCATCTTGACAGTGAGATTAGCCCAGAGTCTGGTGACTGCATACTTAATATGTCTGCGTTGCTGAGCATGTACGCGAATGTACGTCCACGTTCGGCATTTACCCTCCAATGCGTTCTTTTGTAGAAGACTAGTTCCTGACCCCTAACATTGGATAAGTACGTAAGAACGAAGGCAGCTCCAATCTTACTCTTTATGAATCTCAACACAGCACACGGTTGAACACGGTCAAACACCGGTATAGCGAGACACGAATATCCAGGGCACATCCAGTTCGCCGTGATTCTCCACCAAAGACCGAGATCAACATACCACCCCGCCAACTTAAAATCCAAACATCCTTGGCCGGGTGTGAGTGAGTGCAGCGTACTTTGGAGAGGGGACTTGGAGAATCTAGGGGTTCATGTACCCCCAAGTGCGAAAGTTGCATCGTGCGGGGGAGAATTACGTCGCCCCTGGCTGTGTGGCCGTTGTCGGTGCTTCGAGTTGACGTGGAGGAGCAGAGGTCTGGGACTGGAATAATACCCATCGTAGGAATGATAATACCGAGTTTAGGAGTCAGCAGGACAAAAATCACGCGGTTGTTGGTGGTTGAAGGAGTTCTGACTACTGAGTACCATATCTCAAGTAATTATTATATCAAAAGTCCATCCATCTACACATTCCAAGCCAGGAAAAGCATACATCAAGTCATCAGGTCATCAATCTTCGTCTTACATTACTCCCACTTCAAGCAGCACACTCCGCCAGTTCCCCCTCCCTCAACGCATCGAGCAGCACTCTCGCCGTATCCCGATCCCCACGATCCTCACCGGACCCCGGCGCAGCAGAATGCTGCGTGAGCTCATTCCACGCCGTCTCGATCCACCCCCCGGGTCCATCATGCCCCGGCATACCGTCAAAGTACATGCCGTCAAAGTCGCCAGCCACACTCGCAGACTGATCGTCCAGGGGAAACGCGGCAAGGACCTCGGCCGCGAGACCATCAATCCCTTCTGACGGCGGGCGGTCTGCCATGTTGACGTCGCAGCTGCTTTGGTATTCACCCCCGGTGCGCGGTGATGTATCGTCCGTCACGCTGTCTTGGCTATGGCTGCCCGCTGACGTTGGCGATGTCGAGTCGTCATCTGACGGGATGGCCGCCACGATTCCCGCCGGCTGCATCCGGAATAAATTGACACGCATCGCCGCAGCGTCAAAGTCCGTCATACGGTCCTCGGCGTGTTCAGCAGCCTCGGAGAACCCCGCGCCCGCATCCCTGCTCGCGTCCCTGCTCTCGTTCCGCTTACGCTCGAGGAGCGCCTTGAGCGGATTGAAGCCCCCCGTGAAGAGGCCCCGGAGACTGACTGGGAAGTCACCGTCTTCGGGAAGCCGACCTTTGCTGAGGGAGAGATCCATCGTCAGGGCTAGGCGGAGGTAGGAGCTTGGTTGGGAGGCGAGGATATCGGTCCAGTCTGCGATGACTGCGCCGCCGGGGGTGGCATTCGCAGACTCACCTGGTGCTGGCGATTCGATCTGTGCCAAATTGACAATGTGTCGAATCGTCTCGCTGACCCAGTCGACACCATCGTATTGCGGTTGGTAGGTCTTCATTGCCTCTATCAGGATGTTGAGGCGATGTTGCTTGAGCGCCGATTGTGTGTTGGGGTCGAAGGATCGCGAGGAGGCTGATAGCTTCACGTCAAGGATGTGCAGGACCAACGGCAAAGCGGTACAGGCCACAGCGCTGATGGGTAACCATCGTGCGAGTCGAAGATGAATTAGTTCTTTGAGGCACTCTGTTACCCCGGAAGCGGCATCCTGAAGCTCGTGTCGGTTCTCTCCAATGATGATAAGATCGGAGGTCGGGATGGCGTTGAACGATGGCGCCGCGGCGGTGATGGCGAGGTGAAGGACTTCGTGGTGACTGAGGACAACTCGAGAGGAACTGAGCAGATGTTAGTGACCGTTAGTAAGGTAAGATTCAAGGTGCAACTTACTGATAGTACATGTACATCAAATTGGTGTACAATATCACCGAGTCGTGTTGGAATTCGTTTCCAGGAGCCTTCATCCTCGCGACAGGACCACCACCAAACATGGGGAACCGCATCGTCACGCCCTTGTACCACCTCTGTAGTGCGACCTTGCAAACTCGCACCTTGTCCTGTTCTTCGGCTCGCATTTCTCTGCCCCATCCCGGCCTATCGTCGAGCGGAAACACCAGAATCAGGATGTCGGTCAGCACGACACAGAGCTCGACTAGTTGCTCCAAAATCTCAGCCAAGCACCGTTTCGTGCCTGGGTTATACACTCTGCTCCTCTCAATCTCATCCGCCAAGTCCGAATACCCAAGACTCTCATTGGCGTCAAAAGTGAAATGACTCCGCGTGATCTGCAGACTGCGGCGGAGGCCTAGACCGACAATTCGATCGCGAATGATACAGCACCACCAGAGCCGCTTGAGGAGGTTGCGCTTCTTGGGAGACGCTGTGCGGGTGGCGTAATGATGGGCTTCGACCATTTTCGCATTTTGAATCGCGATGGAGAGCCACGCTGTATTGGATTTGCGGAAAGCCGGGGACGTAGGCGAAGACCAGAAAGAGAGGAGGAGTGAGGCCTGTGAGATTGCGAGGGGAGACGATTCGGATTCGAGGTCGTAAAGAAGCTTGGCACGTCTGTAGAAAGCGGCGCGACAGGCTCGTACTGTGGGAAAGCCCAGAGTCTTGATAGTCTGGCGGGAGACGAACTATTTGATGTTAGAATTGCGCCCTGTCAAGCTGTAAGATTGACTGGAATAACGTACGTTGCAACACGCGAACAGCATTGCCTGGAAGACGAGCAGCGAGAGCTTTTCGCCAGGCACGTAACTGGTAGGATTCACACAGTAGATATCCCAAAAGTCGCCCTCATTGATCATGGGCAGCAATGGGTGGACATGCAGGAAGTATTGCTGAACAAACTCGTCCAGAATGGCGCGCGTTGGCACCCTGAGACATCCTTGGAACTCCAGATAGTTCACGTCCTGTGGTGGTATTCCGTGAAGATTGCCCAGTGCCAGGAACGGGTAAAAGGAGTATGTGACGTCTATCCCCATGGTGTTGTGTTGGCCGGCGGTATATGGCGTCGTGAAGGGTTGATTATTCAACGGCAAGGAATTGGAAGGAAAAGCTTCGTACGTGCTTGTCGACGCGACCGAAGGGCGGGCGTGGTAACGACTTGGCTTGGGATGTTCATGCTGAACATTGCTGTTACTGACCACCGGGCTCTTTGGTCGATCGGCGGCTGCTGGTATTGTGGTGTCGTCGCCGTGTGAATGATTGCAGGTTTGTGGCTGGGCGTCTGATTCGTTTGAAGGAATAGGCCGAGAGTCGTCGCTCGTTGCTGTGATGGGATCTACGACAAGAAGTTGCTCGCCGGCCTCTGCGTCGTACTGCGGATATGCGCCTTCCGCATTGTCGACGCCATCTCTTTGTTGTGCTCTTCTACTGTTCGACCGGTTAGTATTACCAACGAGACAGGATAAGATTACAGTTAACTCACAATCGTGACGCCCGCCCAGTGACAACACAGTTCTCACTGTCGAGATAGCAGTTCATACATGGGCGACCTCGCTGAGACACGTCGCATCTGACTTTGCGAGAGCGACATGATAGACAGGCTTTTGGCGCGCGCTTGCGGACCTTGGTTTGCGACTTTGGCTTGGAAGCTTCGGGAGGTGTGGTCTCAGATGCCATTATCTAGACGTTGGATCGCGCAAGGAGGGTTCTTCACTAGGGATCCGCAAGATAAGGAATTGGAGCAAGGGGAAGCTCGTCTACAGAGACTGAGTACGGGACCAGATGACGCGAAAAGAGTTGAAAAGTTGAGATTCCCAGATCTGGACTCAGCGACTTGACCGAAGACGGAAGACGGGAACACTTTGTGGGGTGTGGGGAAGAGGGGAAAGGCTTGCATGGCAACTCTGGAGTCGAAATTATGGGGTCTGGAGCCGTCGACGATCCTTTGACGCTAGGTGCCTGGGGACGGCATGGTGGTGGACACGACGACACGGAGTTCGAGCCTGAGTTGGCATCCTGCAGAGCCGGGAGCTGTGATCAGGGGAAGCTATCATCCAAGCCTGTGCCGGGTCTGTGTCGGAATGATCGGAATCGGCCTTCTCTCTCTCTCTCTCTCTCTCAATCTCATACTTGGCACAAACACTAATGATCTGTAATCCGCTCACCCTCACAGAGTCACAGCGAACTGCATGCCGAACGGGTATGCTTTACCTGGGACATGGGGCTAGAACCTGGGGCCGAAGACTGCGAAACTGCGGAGTGGAGGGTTGGATTTGACATAGCAAATGAGAGTCAGTCAATTCGAGAACATCGGTTTGCCGACCACCTCTGCCGAGTCGCCGCGGCGACTTACGGTCACTCAACGCACAACTCCACAAGAGCTCGGCGATGCAGACCAATCAAATATGACGAACCTATTCCCCGACTGACGGCTGGGGTCGAGTCATTAGCGTCATCAAGAACGGTGAGCCCCGAGCTTTCGGAGTTCTTCCGCCTAGCCATGCCAGGGACCACAGAACGCGGAATTAAGAAGAGACACACACCTCGCAGACTCAGGAACTCTTAGGATGAAATGATGTATCGTATCAATGCGTACCACCGCCAATTCTGACTTCTGACTAGGACCGCCACGATGCTTCTCAGTCAGAATCCAGAATCAGATTCGGACGACGATGAAGAAGACGACTCCTCGCTTTCGATTGGCTTGAACACCCAGTCGCCATCATCTTCCCTCAATAAGCACACCTTGACATCACCGACAGCTTCATCCAGTCCGTTGGGCACATCCATGCCATCGCCGACCTTTGCGAGAATCGAGGCATCGATCCGACAAAAGAGCATCGGCAACGAATCGCTTTTCCACACCGATATGCCGTCGCGAGCGCCTCTGATGATGGTGTGAAAGAGGTGGTAGATGCTGATGATGATGAGGCCTGTTGGGAACAACATCCACATCCAGTCTACGACAATGACCTGAACCTCCACATACGCATGCCCGGTATATCGATGTCGATCCTTGTCCCGAACTTCGCCGTGGAGTCGTACCTCATTCGTCAGACTGATGCTAAATCGGTCAACCCATTCCGATAGTTTTTCTCTCGCGTTGTAGATCCCTTCAGCCCAATCTGACGAAAAGTTGATGATCGTGTACTGCTTCTCGTACGTTGTCTCGACAAGCGGGTCTACGAACCTCCGCAGCGCAGCCAATGCTTTTTTGGAGACGCTGTATCTTGATTCTGGTGCAGCGTTCATGTCTTTTGGGATATCGACAAAGACGTATTCGTCCCCGTGCGCGCTGTTGCTCAGTTCAAACCGCGTCGTGGGCCAACGCTTGGTGATATTTTGCTTAAGCTGGCCCTCAGTGATCTTGAAGTTGAAGCTCTTCATGCAGAACCACAGGGCGCATTCCTGAGCAACACTTTTCGTCTCTCGCTTGCTTTTCATGACCCACAGGACGTCGAAAACGGATATGTATGTTTGTGTCGTTGAGTTGAATCGGTGGATAATGCCCTCCGATGCGGCCGTCTTGAATCGCTCAGTGGTCGGGGCATTTCGGCTGATCTCCACTGACGTGCCTTTGGGCAAGCTGTACCGACACGTCTGCGATTTGTCGGTACATATAGTCCTCATTTCTAGAGGGTTGCACTCGCCGCAGACTGCCAGAGTTGGTATGATGGGCCACGTACAGTTGATACCAGAGCAATCGAGATCAAGGGTCTTGACATCCACGGATAGGATCCCGCTGTATACAGCGGCTTTGGTGGACACGTTGAGGGCCGGTACTGCTACGCATTAGCAAGTAGATGTGTCAAGCGATGCACCGCCACCTACGTGGATCAAGGCCGCGAGAGACGGTATAGTCCTACAAATCGCTTCTCTCGGGTGCCGCGAGTTCGGGTTGGTCGATTTTTTGTGGCTTGCCCTCATACCGGTAAAGCTGCTGGGAGGATGCCTCGAGTCCGTGAACAAGGATAACAATCAAGGCGCCGATACAAGCAAGATGTCTGGCACGCTGTCAGTCAGCATAATACCCGGGGCAAGGAGAACAGGCGGTCCACGGCTCTACCTTCCTCTCAATCGCCACAAGAGATATAGGCTGCCCCAAAGTCCGCGCGACGCCTCGTCGTATATCTTGAAGTCTTCCAACCTGGCTCGGCTGTCATTGGTGCGACGTTGCCGGGCTTCAGATACCCATATCCAGGCAGACTGGCTGATGGAGGTTTCGACAATTCCGCTCATGGCGACGCGAACGCAGGTGAACATGGCTACAATGATGACATCGAAGTCGAGTTTGCCATTCATCAGTTGGGGGATCGGCTCACCGTTGTAGCTCTTGAAGATGATGCCTAGGACGATAGCTCCGATAATGCAGACTACAACTAGGCGGTATTCGTCATTCCACCATTTGTATAGCGATTTGTAGTCGCTCTTGGGAAGTGGCCGCGGTGGTCCTTCTTCCGTGTTATCGTCATCGTCGACTGCGCCGTCGTGCTCACTCTGTTGGAACTTTACTCGCCCCCGAAGGGTCTTACATGGGCGGGAGCTCGTAGCTGTGGATCGAGAGGAAGATATGTCGTTCGACATGGGAGAAGGATAGAGGTGTATTCCAAATCTATAGTATACTTAAAAACAGGGCGGTAAAGAGGATTCTGGTCAGAGATGGCCTGGCAATAGAGGAAAGATGGAATGCAACGAGAGTGACTGATGCCTGATGCAAAGGTTGATGGTCGAGGGCACGGTGGAAGGATGATGTTAGCGGGAGGTTCGAGTCGCATCATCCGCCTCTGACTCCATGCCCTCCAGTAAGGTGCCTCATGTACCTTGGTGATCTTCCAAATTTGAGAAAGACCATCATCATCCCAGCCGTTCTTTCCCTTCGAAATCGACGTCTTGATGGGAAGGAAGGGCGGTTCTGGGGAATCAAGCCACACCTCCACTTACACGAACATATGTGGCTGGTGTCGAGCTCATTGAGGGGTCGCGATAAGGTACAGGGGGAGGGGCCAATGAGACGATGACGTTGACATGCCTCTCTTCAAACGGCAAGAATTGCTCTACTTGTTCCTCTGAAAAGACAAGAATCATCTCAATCTTCCTATCGGAAAGCCAATTTAAAAGTCGGAAATTTGAAGAAACTGCCTTTCTTGAAGATGTACACTTTGTCATTGCTTCGTGTTTCCCTCCTCTTCCTCCACATCCATGGCGGGGCTACTTGGAAGGTCCCCCACCAAGCATTTGAGGGCCTCCAGCCACCTCATAGTCATCAAGTACCATTGAGCATGGATAACGATGATGATATAAACATCTACGGCGCTACATCGTTTGCCGGTCTGAGAACGTTTGCCAACTTGCCCTTTGTAGACTGCTTTTCTGATGAGCATGCAGAGGGCCATAAGTATGATATTGCGGTCTTTGGCGCGTCACACGACACAGTAACTATACTTCAATCATCTATACTTAAACAAACTGTCGTCTAACCATCAGGGCAGACTACCACTGGCCGTCCGGGAGCTCGGTTTGGTCCGCCTGCCATTCGAAGCGGGAGTCAGAGAAAGTCGCCCGGGGAATGGAGCGTGTACACGGGTAACTCTTCTGCATGAGCTCTTACCGATAGATTTCTCCATCTGACAAGATATGGTAATTAGGAAGAAACCCTTTGCAAGACTGGGCGACCGTCGTCGACTGTGGCGATGCCCGTTTGACCTGGCTGGATAACACGGCTTCTCTGAAGCTTCTAGACAAAGCCCACACCGTTGAGTCATGTCCTGCCGAATAATCTCGAAAGTAGGAGCTAAATACAGGAGTGAAGGTCATTTCGGGCAGACCGGCAGCGAACTCATCGGTGTCAACCACGCCGAGGATACTCACGCTCGGAGGAGACCACACGACGACGCTGTCTGCCTTACGGTCGACCTACCAGAGATGGGGCCCCGTATCTGTCATTCACTTTGATAGCCACATCGGTCAGTACTTCTGACAGAAGATTATCGTACCTAACTTACCATCTACGAAGACACCTGGGATCCCTCAGTCTTGGGTAAGTTGTCCTTTGCTAAGCTCTGATGCCCTGGAAGTTGACGTGGACCGCCTTTTCGCGCTTCAGGTGGTGGAATATCCGACTACGCGTGAGTGGAGGGTTGCACTCATACTCACTGCCGCATTCTGACCGACAGTAGTGGCCTTAACCATGGGACATTCCTTCATATTGCCCACGAAGAGGTACTTTTGGTTGCGCCAGTCGAGATGACCCCTGAGGAGAAGCTGACAAGCGCAGCATCTGATCTTGAATACCTCAATCCACGCGGGGATCAGAGCCCCGTTGATCCGACGAAAGGGTGATTTGCGCAACGACGTCCGATGTGGGTTTGAGATTGTCACAGCACGCGATTTAGACAAGCTCGGGGCCCATGGTGTCATCTCGAAGCTCAAAGAGCGAGTCGGAGACTCTCGAGTTTATATCAGCGTTGATATAGACGTACTTGATCCGGCCTTTGCGCCTGGTGAGTCTATTAGACGCAATGATCCAATGGAAGTTGACCTTTCATAGCAACTGGTACTGCTGAGCCGGGTGGCTGGTCTACAAGGGAGTTTCTTACCATACTCGATGGCCTCGAGGGCCTCTCTGTTGTGGGTGCCGACGTAGTCGAAGTCGCGCCTGCCTACGATAATAACGGGGAGACGACTGTGCTCGCTGCAGCAGAGATTGCGTATTCGTTGATCGATCTTATGGTCCTAAAGCCTGTGCAGTAAACGCTGGTTGCTGGTAGAAACAGCTTTGGTAAAGTGAGACGAGGTACTCGGTTTGGTGCAAAATACTGGTTTGAGTCGGGCGGCCAGCTCAGGGAATGCACGATGGGGAGGATACTGAAGAGGGAAGTTACGTCGTATGCGGGCCAAAGTGACGGATCAATATCATATCTCTCACTGTATCAGGGGCTTTGGATAGCTAAGCTTTTACAGTGTATACGCTGCGTTCATTGTAAGAAGGACTCGATGACTTGGGAACAATCAGACAATGGGGGGAAACAATGCCTTTGAAGGAGTTCTGCAGCTTGTGTTGAATCTTTACCGCCGGTGAAAAGAAAATGGGCCTTTGTTTCCATTGACCGAGGTGAAGAAACAACCCGGGGACCCTTTAAAGAATATGTTTGGAAACCCTGAACAAGTGGGCGCTTGGTAAGGCCGGGTGGTGAGGCGCCTTCTTCAAAAACCCTCTTGGTCGAGTCCTTTCTCCGTCTGTCGGCGCTCTCGTAACTTTTTCAACTTCAACACCCACTCACCCGCGCAAATCCATACTCACACGCCCACACTCACACAGCAACCACCCCAAACTCACATTTCACAACGCCCTTTTCCCTACTTTCCATCTTCTCCAAATCATCTCATTCACACTCATACTCATCCTGCCTACCTACATCATGAATGTAACAGCCTATCTCGTGCCTGGAGCCAACATGGTGCCAAGCTCCTCCCCGGAAGCTGGATTTTCGGGAGGAAGGACCGCCCTCGCTGGCCCAACTGGAGAGAATTTTGGTCAATATCAGATCCAACCCTCCCGAAGCCCAAGCACGGAGTATGATCCGACCGCAGATGGGATTGAGGAATACTCACCTTCAGAGGACGAAGAAGAGGGAGACGACATCGCTTCCCCATTTCCATCCAGGGCCACATCCCCTGCTGAGAGTATATCTCCAGCTCAAAGCACACCCCCGACTGAGCACGCCGCTTCGGCCAAGTTCACGACGCCAGTCAAGACTACTCCCGCCAAGAGCACTCCGCCCAGCACGCCTCCTACCAAGGTGAAGCTTGCGCCCATGAGAACGCCCTCAGCCCAAGCCGAACCCAAGCGATACCTCACGGCGTCACCCCATAAGTACCCCCTGATGAAGTCATCAAAGCCAATCCTGGTAGACTTCCACCCTCGCAACTCCAGCCTCGAGCAGATCCAAGCCCTCCGAGCGCGTCTCGACATGGGCGAGGAGCTCGTCTACAAGACCCAGGTAAATCTCATCCGCTGGCAAGATGCCATCTCAGCCCAACTCAAGGACCTGAAAACGGAAGTTCGCAAAACTAACACCAAAACCAAGAAGCGCCAGGACAAGCTTGAAGACCAGCAGGACAAGCTCGAGGAGAAGCAAGAGGTCACCGACTCCCGCAGCGCCAGAAACGAGCGCCGCATCGCAGAGGTCGAGGTCACCATCGAGGATATCATTGGCAAGCCGCCTAACCTGCCCGGCCTCTTCCCGCCTGGACACTCGTCGTACTTTAGTGGACCGACGAGTCCCAGCCGTCTCCCCGGCGCATGGGGTCCCAGAAGCAGCCGCAGCTCGCGGACCTCGCGGACGGGCTCGGCGGCTCCTCTTCCCAGCATCGAGATGAGCGACGGAGTCAAGAGTATCGCGCCAACCTTGGGTGGTCGCTCTATCAGCTCATCGGCCAGTGCTACCCCGAACGTGTCCTCTTTGGCTGGTTCCAAGAGAAAGTCTGAGGAAGTAGAGTCTGACGACAAGGATTCCGAAAAGAGAGATCCGAAGAAGCAGAAGAAGACGGAGAGAAAGGAGCCCGTCAAAAAGCAAGTTAAACCGAAGGATGACAATACAGAGGCGAAGAAGAATCCCGCCGAATCGACCAAGACCACGCTCAAGAAGACGACTGCGTCGTCGGCACTGAAGCGCAAGGCGGAGGAGGATCCCGGAGAGGACCACGAAGAGATGGAGAAGCAGAGCCGAGATGATAAGAACGCTCAACCCCCTCGCAAGAGACCCGCAAAGAAGGCCAGAACAACGAAGAAGTCCGAAGCCACGCTTAAGAAGCCTGTTACCGTCCCCAATAGGACGACTACGGCGCCCAAGGGCCAGAAGCGCAAGGCAGAAGAGGAGATCGAAGAGGACGGCAAAGAAGAGGGAAAGAAGAGCCAAGATGATGAGGCTAGCAAGAGATCCATTAAGAAGGCCAGAACGGTCAAGGGATGCAACACTACGAACAAAAAACCTGCTACCACACCCAAAAAGATGACTACAAAGCCCAAGGGCCAGAAGCACAAGGCAGAGGAGCAGCTTGAGAAGAACGACGAAGAGACAGAGAAGAAGGACGTCAAGGAGAATTTCAAGGAGGAAGAGGCTAAGCCAGACACAGAGGAAAAGCCTGTCAAGTCTCCGCCGAAGAAGAAGCCCGCCAAGGCCATGAAGCCGGCAGTGCCAGGAACCAGAAGTGGCCTTCGCAGTCAGAAGTAGGCTGCTCCCACTCAGGGTGTCTTACTCGGTCTTCTAGGAGTAATCTTTTGTTTATAGACGTGGAAAGTCCACATTCCAGGAAATAAGGTTGATTACGAAAGGATATGTCGTCTTCGTGATGTGTTGCTTTCTGACTCGGGCCTCCTTTCGCCTGCTTTCGACCCGTCTAGCTCTAGGGTTGTCCGCGCCAGTCAGTCCCATTTCTTCGGACGACTGATTGTTCGGATGCTGGTGGTATGTGATGTTTGTGAATGTAGTTCGCATCTCGGTCTCGGTATATCCCGGCGTGATCATGATGTTGATGATCTCCCCAAGCGAGCCGGTTCCCTCGGGGAATTAAACATTTATCGGATGAGATTGGCTGACCTCGGCATGCGCTTCGCCCAGGAGGCGTTCCAGATCTTCCACGATATCTTCATCGTCACCCACCGATGGGCAAGGTTCGCATTGTGGTCATCGGGTGACACTAGTTTTCTTCGCTTCCAACTTGGACTCCCTTGGATTCGTAGCAGGCTTTAACTTGGTCGTTGAGTACCTTAGTCTCATGGGCATTCTAGACTGAATATAGGGCGGTGCATCATCGAGGGTAACGAGCGGCCTTCAAGATTTCTTCGGATCAAGCAGGAGTAGGTTCAACTCAACCATATTTAGTGATAGAGAGCAAAATATCATGGAGATTTCGGGACTAAGGAGAAGGTGGCATGATGACCTCTCAGGTTATCAACAGAACGGTGCATGTGTTCTTACATAATCATGGATCGCAATCTTTGATATATCTGTAATTCCAAACTCGCTGCGAGATTGAGCAACTTAATCCACCTCATCTTGTTCTTCACGCCCAGAGAAGCCAAGGATCCCCCCAAGATATCTCAACATGACGCTCCAAACCCCTCCGGCAGCACCAGATCCTAAGAAGCCCCTACCGTCTTCATATCTATCACCCAACAACCCCCAAAGGCCCTTTACATGCGCCGTGCCCCTAACATACGCCATTGCAAACACGACCCGGGAATGCCCTCTCCCATCCACATACGGCAACCCCCACAACCCCCTTCTCCCTCCCTCCACCGATCCCGTCGTCGATATCCCCGTCCTCATCGCAAGTAAATCGAAAACAATCCTCGGCTTCGGCGGCTCAACCAACGGAACCGCCTTCGCCCTCCTCTTGCCACCATACCCAACAACACCCCTCCACGCCTCCCTCCTCCCCTTCCGCGCACCACCCTTCCCCATTCCCACCCCTTGCGCCGCCCTCCTAGACGTAATAAACCTCTGCTCCTCCCACCGTGCCCCATCAACAACACAATAACTCCCGCTCTCCATCTCCCCCTCATCCCACCCCTCAACCGTCTCCTCACCCCATCTAGACCTCGTCCTCGGCGCCGCCACCGCAGTCATCGACGACCTCCCCTCCCCGTCCCATCGCCTCACAGTCCTCGGACGTCTAGGATATGGCGGCCTTCTCCGCCTCCGGACATCCAACCACCCGTCTCCTGTCCCGTCTCCGGCACCCCTTTCCCCGCTGCCGAGGCCGTCCCTGCGAGAGCGTTCGTGCGTGGTGGTGTATGTCGTCGCGCAGGTTGACGAGGTATACGTCGACATCCAGGATGGGGAGTTGGTGTATACTGCTGCGAAAGTCGGACCGCCGGGGACGGTGAGCGTGTTTTTCTGTGTTGTTGTGTCTGGGGCGTCGTCTGGTTGTTGGAGGGTGACTTCCGGGATTGCGTCCTGCGCCGTGGTAGAAGTAGGGAAATTGGGTGATGAGGGATGAGCGCGATGTGATGAATTTGAAGAAGAGGATGATGAGGACCGGTCTGGAAAGCATGCGATTTCGAGAGATGATTTCCGTGTCCCCCGAGGATGAGGGTGTGGGCTTGACTGGTGTTGAAGTTGAAGCTGGCACTGGCGGTCCCTGCAGCGTTTACATGATGGGCGTCTCTTGCGTCTACATCTGTCGCAGGGGACCTTGATGTCTGGCGAACAGGCGTTGTCGTTGGTTTCCTCTTCGCTCTCCGTGTCCTCCGCGTCTTCTGTTTCGGGGAAGATATCCCAATAGACTGAATCCATCTTCTCTGCTGCCTTTTTCACTTTCCGCGAAACCGTGATGAAATGATTACTAAGAGTTGAGTGACGATGTCAACCCCAAGCCAAGATTCGAAAAAGATTGAATTGAATTGATCGGTAGTCAACATCATCTCATTACGGAGGTTGAAGAAGAGGACCATGTGATGTCTGGAATTCCCTCCCCCTTCCGTCACCGTACGATGTTACGAGATCACCCCCATCCCAAAGCAGTGAGACACGCATACAGGTACATAACGTTGGGGTAACAAGGCCGCATCGGAACGCGGCCGGCCGCGTCTGACACACATTAAACGTAGTCCGATTCCGGTACATCCCCCAAAGACTCCCCGTGCCGATCTCTCTCCCCTGAATTAGCGGGGAAAACTTCTTGGTAAAAGCGTGGGTTGCACGTGCAGAGTAGCCTACTAGTTTAGGAGGTAGAGGCTGAGCCGTCGAAATTGCGCACACCAAGGTCAAATAGTAGTTGGATGGAGCTTGGAAGGCCTCTTCCAAGCGTTATTGGCGGTACATGTGTTTTAAGCTAAGGTAGATCGCGGCTAGTAATTGACGTACATTTATCCCAGGTTTCCGTGAGCTGAGATGGCCAAGGTATCGATAGTTAGCCTAGAAGGAAGATGTGAAGCAGCGCCGCCAACACTTCATCAAGACGACAGATGATCAACCTCATGATCTCGACTATATATAACATATACAAGTCTATCTATCTCAAAGACAAAAAGAAGGGGGGGGGGGGGAAGTACTC
>JFFI01000222.1:39210-55126 GCA_001563125.1 Colletotrichum salicis
CTAGAGATTCAAAAAGGAAAGAGAGGAAGGGAGGGGATAACATACCATGGAACCCACGCCCCTGCCCGGACTCGAACAGCGCGCCCCGTCAACCCGAACTCTGAGTTCATGGGAGTATTTTTTATTTTTATTTTACCCAACTCGATCACATCGTACACAGCTTGACCTGACCCGCCGACCTAGACGGACGCTACTGTGCTGGCTAGAAGAATGGGATCGAGACGGGGCATATACCTTTGGGTGCCTGGGGAGGATAGGTCATGGAAGGAGCAAGTGCTCTGCCTCATCAGTCATGCCAGGCGTGTCGATTTGGACAACTTCCCTGAATGAAAACGGTATTTGAGCCAAGACCATACGGGTCAGATCCAAGTCACCAACATGGCTTTTATGAAATGACAACTGACGGGCGATATCATTTTGATCCCCTCCCAACGCCAAGCAATGCCTACCCATACAATACAAAACACACGAGCAGCATGTCCATCTCCAGAAGCAGAAGAAGAAGAACACTAATCCCAATACCGAATATCCCCCTCCGCCCCCGCCGAAACAAACTTACTCGTCTCCTGCGGATGCCACGCAACACACGTAACAGCCTGATCACCCGCCTTCAACTTATGATACATCTTACACGTCTTCCAGTCCCAGAAGCACACAAAACCCTGCGTATCACCACTCGCCAAAAATTGCCCGTCAGGACTCACGCTCACATCAATCGCCGTGCCGGCGTTATTGTGCCCGCGGTACGACTTCTTGCGGTTCTGCCGGAACTTGTCGTTGGCGCCGTAGACGACGATCTGGTTGTCCGACGACTGGAAGGCGACGTATTTCCCGCTCGGGTGCGGCGCCGCGCGCGTCATGGGGTACATGTAGGGCTCGGCGATGTATTTGATGGGCACGGGGATGTTGTAGTCCCAGGCGCGGAGGGATTTGTCGTCCGAGGTTGTCATGAAGCGGCGGCCTTCGTCGACGAATGTGATTGTGTTGATGGCGGCGAGATGGTGGTCTTGCGTAGTGTTAGTGTTTTCGTTATTTTACTCTCTTCAAGGCTTTAGAAGGAAGGGGAGAAAAAAGGGGGCAACATACCATATTCTTGCACAATCTCGTTGCCGGCGCGCGTATCCCACTGCACAATCTTCTTATCCGACATACCCGCCACAAACTCGTGAGCGTGCTCCGCCGACGGGTTAAACCGCACCACATGCGGCGTCTTGCCCGTCGAGAACCGGCTCAGACACGTGCCCGTCTCCGTATCCCACAGCTTAATCTGCCGATCGAAACTCGCCGACAAGAACCGCGTACCGTCGTTATTAAACGTCGCGTCCGACACCGCCTTGGCATGCCCGGAAAACGTCCGCAGCAGCGCCCGCTCGTGATAGACATCCCAAATCTTGACCGTGCTGTCCGCCGACGCAGAGAGCAACAAGTGCCCGGACCCAGGGAAGAAGCGCAGCGCCGTGACGGCCTTGGAATGATCCTTCCACGCGTGGATCTGCTTCTTGGGGATGTAGTTCGTCACGCTACCCGGCTCCTTGCGCAGGTCGACGTCGAGGTCCTGCGGGACGTGCATGTACGTCCGGCCCTGGTAATCCGTCTCCTCGGCGCCGTGGAACGTAGTCGTCTCCTCGCCCATGGCCTCGACCTCCTTCCTCCGCACCAGCGCCGCCTCGGGCGCGCGCAGCACCGTTCCGCTCTCCACCACGTCGTCGTCCTCGTCCGTCACCTCCTCGTACTCCTCGTCGCTGGCTAGCGCCTCGCCCTCGCCGACGACCTCGTACTCCTCGCGACGGTACCGAGCCCAGGGGCCGAGGTACGCCCCATCACCTTCCACGATAGTCGCATCGCCTTTACCCTCGCGACCGGACCGTATCCGCGCGTTCTCTTCCTTGACGGCCGCGCCTGTCTGGTACTCTCTCTCTGGCCCGCCTTTCCGCTCGACGGCGCGGTGTTTGCTGCGGAATGTGTGTTCTGAAATGTATGTCTCCTCCGCTCTGCCTGTGAGCACGTTCTTGCGCTTTAGCGTTAGGGCCGATTCGTCTTTGAAGGGGTTCGCGGGGCCGACGCGCGGTCGGGCGAGGTCTTCGCCGGTGTAGGGGACGACTGCGTGATCGGGCTCGGCTTCTTGTCGCACGATGAGCGCGTCCTGGGGCGCCATGTTTGGCGGGTAGTCTCCAAAGCCCGACATCGTGAGTGCTGTCGTCTTGTCGTAGGATAATTGGCAGTGGAGGTTGCTGTGTCGCCGAGTCGCAATGTTTGGTCGCAAATGGTGCTGGTTTGCTGGTCGCAGCAGCAAAAAGTTGGTGTCACGTGATCTGATGTCAGGATTGGGGAGCTACCCTTGGGATCTGCGGTTTCCAACCTCGAAGCTCGGGTTCAAGGCGCAAACAAGCGCACGGAAAGCTTGGGCAGCTTTGGCACCCACACAGCACATTCACGCTCAACGATATCTGGAAGTAACAGTCGTGTTGAAAAAGTTTAGTTGCAAGTCAAAAGGTACAAAGAAATGGTCGAGTAAACATCCAGAAGATCTGTCATTACTCAATTATCGCAACCCGCCGCTCCCAGGACCAGCCGGCCTGGCAGCAACATAAAGTAAACAGCTAGGTATTTGGTCTTTCGCATCGTAACCCGTCTTCCCGCCCAGTTCGTTCCTTCATTCCCACCTCCGCCGTTTGTGTGTGTGTGATATTCCGTTTTCTCTTTCCCATTCATCATCATCAGAATCCAAACAGAGACGCCAATCTCTGCCCGTAACTCTGGGACACCATATCTTTCAGTTGTCATTTCTCCTATCGACACCTCGCATTGCTGGTATCATGACTGCCCCTCCATGTCTAGCGGTTGCCCGCCCGATGCCTCTCCCCCTCCCCCTTGGATAGTAACTCCATGCGGTGCATCGTTTAGAGGATGGCAGCGCATTGGCGTGTGCTTTTGGTCCGTTCTTGTCCACGTGGCATGGTATCTATATACTGGAATCCGTCCTGGGTGTTGTGCGCAGGGTCGGTTCCACTGTTTAAGAGGACTCATCGCGGATGAGGGCGACAATCATGCTGTAGAGGTAGAAGAAGAACATGATCAGGTGGAAGCCGAGCTTCACAAATGACTCCTGCGCAAGGTTGTCAGACACGGCTAGCTAGCGTTGAAGTGGATTCTGGTTGTTACCTTCTTATGAACGTTCAGCTTGCGGAAGATCTCGGTAGCATCCAACAAGTGGGTGTTGTCGACAATCCTAGGGTCAAGTCAGCTTTCTTGAATTCTACCACCACCGGACGAGTCTTGGAGAGGGACGCACTTCTTGACATTGTAAGCTACGAGCGGCAGGTTCAGGATCAAAGGTACCCAGTATCCGTTGATCAGGAACATAAAGGTCAGGAAGCCATGGACGGCAGCTTCGGGGATGATGTAGGTGTTGAGGCGGTTGCAGAGGTCAATGGGGTTGATGTAGTCGCTGTAGAAGATGTCATGTTAGCATCCAATCGCAGAGATCATGGCATGACAGGTTTATCGCGTCTGCCCGCGCCGCAGCATGCAGCACGGCCTAGCCTCGAGCTCGTCCGAGCATGGAAAGAAGCTGGCGGGCGCCGTGCAGTATGCAGCTGGAGCGGCAGCAGCAGTATGGAGAGAGAGAGTGGCTCAACAGGAGGTGGAAGGATAAGACGAGGGACAACGTACCATTCCAGATCGCTGTACATGATGGTGAAGAAGACTTGGAGGAACAGGTTAACGGCATTTATCAGCACCGCGAAGAGGTATAACCACGCTTCGCCGGACATCTTGACGGAGGTTGGCCGCGAGCTGCGCGAGTTTGAAATTTAGAGGTTGGATGGAAGGGAGGAGATAGAGTTGCGACAACAGCAGCAGTTCGAGTGCAGTTGCGGTTCGTGGTTTTTGGGCCGACGTTGACCTTGGTTTGGCTCGCGAGGCTGCTTGGAGCTTGTATGCGTGCGGGCAGGTGGAATGCTTCGACGTCACTGGGGTGATGTAGGAGGAGGGATGGATGCAGATGGAGCTCTCTGTCTCTGTGTCTGCGTATGCGGCGACGGATAATCTGTAGGTAGATGGATGGCAGGGTTTGGCTGCGTCTAGGTGGCAAGCAGACGTGTTCTGTATGTCTGTCTGTTGGTCAGGCAGCTGTGAGAGTTGTGTGGTTGAAAGAGGTGGAGGAAGTACAACACGTGGTTGAGAGAGACAGAGTTGGGAGAGCGAGGTGAAGTGGTGAAGAGAGTTCCGTTGGTCGATGGTTCTTTGGTTTGCCCGTCGGGGTAGCGTTGCGTAGCGAGCGACGGGGGAGCCACTAGTCGGGTCGTGGAAAATCGGGAGGGTGGGTTACGGGCCTTGGGAAACCTCTTCCTCCAGGGCCCAAGTCTGATGATGAAAGAGGCTCGCCAGTCGCCGCTCCATGCCCTGCTATGCGATTCTTTCACCTGCGGGCACTGTCCACTGCCAGTTCAGGTCTCCAACAGCGCCGTGGCCCACAGGGACTGGACCCTCCAGGGCTCCTCCCCTCTCTCCCCGCCAGCCCAGCTAAAGCCCAGCCCACTGCTTTCACCTCAGTCAGTGCTGCTGTTCAGTGCTGGGGGCTCAGATAGCCCCCCCCGGAAAACCCTGAAGGGCTTAGCGCCACTCCACTTCCCACCCAACTGAGGTGCACCTCACAGGTGCCAGTTGCGTCAGCAAGATACGTACCGATTGACATTGACATCTCACAGGCCCGGGATGGCAAGATCAACTTCTCTTGTGAAGGAGGGGAGCAAGATTTTTATCGCGCTCCGACCGGCGAATCTCATCCCCCCATACCATACTACAGAGAGCTATGATGAAATCCCAGATCCCGTTCTGCTCTCTTGTCCACCGTCACTTATCGCTAAGCAACCCCTCGTTCCGTGAGGCTTGCACGGCGGGTGAGGTGCGAAAGCGGCGGCGGGGTGGAAAGCCATCGCATTATCTCCACCGGGTGGCTGGGAAGGTCCAGGTTCAACTCCCAACTCCCCTCCATCTGCGCCTTTCTACTCCGTAGGTCAAGGGCAAACTGGGCAATGCCATAATCCAAGAATTAGGATCACGTGAAAGTCTATCTCTGCAAGTGACAATGCGAACTTTCCACTACTTGCTGGCTTGGGCAGGTAGTTTAGTCACCATGAACTGAACCGATGCCAGGCCTTTGATGATCGCGGGGTTGACAAAACGAACTCTCGTCAACATGACGGCGATTCAGGATGCCCCCGGCACATCCCTCTGCCCTCGACAGCTGTCGTCTCCAGTTACATGGGACAGGGGTACTCTCGGACCGACCATGCGCCTCTGTTGTGGCAGACGGTTGTGGCACACTCGTGTGTCAGTCTCTCAGCGTAGTCAACTTTTGATCGTTTTTGATATTCGACGCCCCCTTGACCCCGTCGCGCCGATTGCTTTCGTTTTCGTGGCATCATCCCCATAAACACCGTCCATGCCAGAGCAGTGCCTGCTCACATTTTCATGCCACCATCCCGGCGTCCGCTCGCCTCGTATTCCGCCCTCATCAGTTCTCACCCAACGCCTCTCGTACTCTACACTGTACTCGCTTATGCTCGTCATGCTAATGATGTCAATTATGCGGTGGTCTCCTTCTCTTCGCCGTTCGTTCCAGGCATCGGTATCTTGCCGCCGGGCGAGGTGGCCGTTCTAGCTGTGAGAACCTCGACTCCGTCCTCAGTCACCAGAAGAGTGTGCTCTGTCCAGTTGCATTAGCTTCCTTTCCCTTGGAATCGTGAACCACGTGCAAAACATCACTCACCAAACTGCGCAGTCTTCTTGCCGTCAATCGTCGTGCTCGTCCAGTTGTCGGGCCAGGTGACGTCGCGGTACTTGCCCAGCGCAATCATCGGCTCAATAGTAAAAGTCATGCCGGGCTTGCACTCGCCCACTGTCTTGTTCTTGGCGTAGTGGGGGACGTTGGGCGGGCAGTGGAACAGCGAGTTGATGCCGTGGCCACAGTACGTGCGGATGACGCTGCAGTTCCTCTCCTTTGCAATCTTTTCGATAATGTTGCCAAACTCGCGGATGAGCGTGCCGGGCTTGACGGCGGCGATGGCGGCGTCGAGGCAGTCGCGGGAGGCTTCGACAACGCGGACGGCGTCGGGGTCGGCCTTGGCGCGGTCGCCGACGTAGTACGTCTCGTTGAGGTCGCCGTGGTAGCCCTCGAAGAAGAGGGTGACGTCGATGTTGAGAATGTCGCCGTCGAGGAGGACACGCTGGTCGGGGATGCCGTGGCAGATGACCTCGTTGAGCGATGTGCATACGGACTTGGGGAAGTGGTTATAGTTCAGGGGCGACGGGTAGGCCTGTAGTTGAACCTGGTCAGCACTTTTGCTTCTCCTCCTGTCCAGCGCGCACCATATGCGCCCAGAGTTAAAGCGGAACCTACGTTGCGCTCTATGCAGGCATTGTGGACAATCTCGTCAATGTAGTCCGTCGTGATGCCGGGCTTGACGGCGGCGGCGGCAATGTCCAGAACCTCACGCGCCAGACGGCAGACCTTGCGCATGCCGGCGATTCCCTTGGCGTCCAGGATATCGACCTTGTTCCTGTTGAGGATGCTTCTCGGGTACTTGGGGATACCATCCTTCCACCAGTCGGGGTGGGGGATGTGCTTGGGGACGGTACGGCGTTCGGACAGAGGGTAGACGGGTCGGAGGGGTCCGGTGAAAGGGTACGTCGGAAACGGGTTGAATACACCTGTCTCTGGATCTGGTTTAGAGACGACCTTTGGCGGGAGGACATGGTGAAATATACTCTGTTCAGACTTGTGCATGGACTTGTGGTTTCCCTGCGATTGGAGGTCAGCGGGGACGGTGTATTGACGTGTAGCCAGCCATGAGCAATGGCAGCTGTGTTGGAACGACATACCCAGTTCTTCTTGAAGCAGTCTTGCGAGCAGAAGAAGCTTCCCTTGATCCCGAGCTTCAAGCAGGTCGGGCACTGGAGGGTGCCGGCCTCATTGGGGCAGTCAACCCCCAGGCACATCTTCTTCGCGGGAGGTTCAGTCATGGTGGGCGGTCGTGGAGGGGTACAAGTATGCGACAAGGTAAGGTCGAGTACAGAAAGTATTTCCTGTTAACTCGGAAAAAGGAAGCTAAAGATTGCTCGACGATGATCGACGAGTGGAGGAGTGAAAGAATGAGGACCCTGGAATTGGAGCAGGGTTCGGGCAGACGAGGCGGCGGCGCAGTTTCTCAAACACACGCCCTAAATTCGACGATTCGGCTACGAACAAACAAAAAAGTGACCTGACGAAAGAAATATTTCCATGTTCCACGCCGTGTGATAGGCGCTTGGGCGCGGCTCCCCGCAGCCAACAGCCACTACGCTGCGCGGCAATCCAATCTGCACAGGGCAGTAAGTGCTCGGTGGCACTTGTTTTTTCTTAGTGGGCGGTTCAATCTCGGGAACGGATAGCAGCGACTACCTTATCGATAACAGAGTGAACATTTTTATCGATAACGATAAGACAGCGTTCGAACAATTGAGTTTGTAAGCCACTTCCATTCATATGCGCCACGGCAAGGGTCCAAGGAACAACCGAATTGCAAGAAACCTGAAATAAAGAAAAAGTCTCTGATCGGAGCTTCCCTTGTCGGAGCTTCCGGGGAATACCCGCGAGCCGAAGACCACCGAGCAGCGACCGAATCCGACTTGCGCCGCTCTGCGCTCTATGCGCAAGGCATCTGGGGTTGGAAACAGAGAGAAGAACCTTTGGTAAAATAAAAAAAAAGTCGTTGACGCCTGTTCCCCCTTCAATCCTCCCATCTGGCCGGCTTGACCCGCCAGAGGGTCGAATCATCATGCGAGTTGTCTGAGTTCTCTTAGTTCCCTCTCACGCCACTGTTACATGTGAACCCTTCTTCAAGTTTCCTCTCCCAATTCTTCAAGCTGGAGAGAGAGAAGACACCAGTAAACCAGTAAACTTCTCATCCAAGCAAACATGGCCAAGAACCAAAAGGTCGTTGTGGTCGGCGCCGGCCCCGTCGGCTCGTTGGCTGCGCTCTACGCAGCCCAGCGCGGGTACGAGGTTGAGATCTACGAGTTGAGAGCCGGTAAGTTTGCTTGTCGCTTTTCTTTTTCCGTTTGGCAAAGTCTCTTGTTCCCGCCCGTCTCAGCGCGCCGTTGAAGATCATGGATCCTCCCTCTCGTCCTGCCCCACCAATTGCCGCATTCAAAAGTCTTGTTTGCCATGATGTCCCGTTGGTGGATGTGATGCAGATAGTGTTTGTTTGCTGCTCTGCCTTATCTGAGGAGCCTGATCTCGGCAACTCTGTGGATTGAAGCCGTTGTCAAGTCGTCAGCGACAACACACCAACACAACTACCTACCACTAGTTATTTTGAGTCTCAACATGGACTAACAGTGATAAATATGTAGACCTTAGAGACCCCACAACAACGCTCTTAAACTTCACCCGGTCCATCAACCTGGCGCTTTCCGAGCGTGGCATCAACGCCATGCGCAATGCTGGCCAACCAAAGTTACTGGAACATGTCTTTGGCGCCACCATTCCCATGCGGGGACGCATGATCCACGGCAGGACCCCGAAAGGTGATCTGTACGAGGCCTCGCAGGACTACGATGTTCACGGCAGAGTGAGTCAACTGAGCACAGCCTCGCCCCTGATGCCAGCCATTATAACATCACGCTAATCGTTGTACAAGGCCATTTACGCCGTGGACCGCGCTGGCTTGAATAAGCGCATGCTCGACATCCTCGAGGAGATGCCCAATGTCAAGTTCTTCTTCAGCCACAAGCTCACTGGCGCAGACTTCAAGAAGTGCAAGGCGTGGTTTGAGGACATGACATCCGGGTCGGCTACCGGCCGCGCCAAAGAGATTGAGATTGATTTTGATTTCATGATTGGCGCCGATGGCGCGCACTCCGCCGTCAGATTCCACTTGATGAAGTTTGCTCAGATGAACTACCAGCAGGAGTACATCGACACTCTCTGGTGCGAGTTCCAGATTAAGCCTGCCAAAGCTTCCTCGCCGGACAGCAAGCCGCAATTCAGAATCTCACCAAATCACCTGCATATCTGGCCCGGCAAGGAGTTCATGTTCATCGCCATACCCAGCGACGTAAGTGCCTCAAGACCTTGTTTTCAGTGAAACCAGCTAACGAGACATCAGGATGGCTCCTTTACTTGCACACTATTCCTCCCCAACAACCAAACAGAGGCTCTTGAACAAGACCCGTCAAGTCTACCAGCCTTCTTCGACAAGCACTTCCCGGGAGTAGCAGACCTGATCCCATCCGCAGACCTCATCGAATCCTTCAAGCAGAATCCCCACCTGCCCCTCATCAGCATCAAGTGCAGCCCCCACCACTACGACGCCTCCGCCGTCCTCGTCGGCGACGCCGCGCACGCCATGGTTCCCTTCTACGGCCAGGGCATGAACGCAGGCCTAGAAGACGTCCGCATCCTCTTCTCCATCCTCGACAAGCACCGCCGGCTGGCGGAAGCCGAAGCCAACGACACGAGAGGAGACCAAGCGGACGCGGATACCTACGCGGCCGTCGTATACCACCGCGGCGCGGCGCTGGCCGAGTACACGGCGAACCGTGTGCCCGACGCGCACTCCATCAACGACCTGGCGCTGCAGAACTACGTCGAGATGCGCGCGTCGGTGCTGTCGCCGCGGTACCGCCTGCGCAAGTGGCTCGAGGAGAAGATGTCGGTGTATGCGCCTGGCTTGGGGTGGCAGACAAAGTACTCGCGCGTCAGCTTCGGGAACGAGCGGTACTCTGAGGTCGTGGCTAAGAGTGATCACCAGGGTCAGGTGCTGATGAAGACGTTTGAGGCGCTGGCATGCAGTCCGCTGTTTGTGGGAGCCGTGTTTTTGTGGTGGAAGAGGCCGAGGGTTGTTGTTAGTGCTGTGCAGGGGGTTTTGCGATATTTGCTCCGGGCTACGGAGGCATGAGATTTGATGTGATGTGACGTGAAGGTGTCTGCTTAGATTTCTGTACTACCAACGTGAAGACTCTAAATACAATATACCCGCCGTATGGCTGAACCGCTTTTACTAGCGAAACCAGACAGATACCAACTCGTTCTTGATGAAACCTGAAGGTGATCTCAATTTGTTATTCTCTCGAGAGGCCAAACTTCACGCATCTGGACTCTGGCTCCCTGATTTGCGACATTGTGAACAGTTAAAAGCTAGTGCGCTCATTGATATACCACCCTCACTATCAAGACTGCAATCTTTGACTGTTCTCCAGGACTCCTCCTTTCCGAGCATCAAAGCACTTTGAGCTTGGGCAATCAGATATACAATAGATCATCATTCAGAACCACTGGTACTTGGCCTAGTAAACACGGAAGGGACATCATACCGCACACTGCCAAATCTTCGATGAACATAAGCCTGCAGCTTGCGACGGATTCAGCCACTACTTGGTGTCAACACTCAAACCCAGTGGCTTCATCGGTAGTGTCTAAAGATCCTTACTGTTTTTGAATCTACAACACTGACCCTCTTCCTGGGTCCAGTATCTATCTATTTGCTAAAGACTACCTACACCCATGATCCCAATCGCCAAACAGACACGACTCAGTACCGAACTCCATCAAGCCCCTTGTACAACTGCCACCTATACTCCTCAGACGGCACATTAAACCTCGCCTTCAGGTCCATCTTTGCAATCTTCTCCATATCCTCCCCGTCCAGCAGGAAATCCGACTCGAGGTTCTCCTTGATCTGCCACTCGATCACACTCTTGGGAATCACGGACCGGCCGCTATTGACGCCCCACGCGAGGGCGACCTGCACGGGCGTCTTGTCGTGCTTCTCTGCAATCTCGGCGAGCGTCGGATGGTCGATGACGCGGGCCATGTGCGAGGCTTCCTTGGACCACGAGACTTCGCGGTAGAAGGAGTTCTGGTTGCCGAGAGGCGAGAAGTGCGTCATGTGGGTGCCGTTTGCGCGCTGCCAGTCGACGAAGGATTGTTGTTGGAGGTAAGGGTGGAGTTCCATCTGGTGGACGGCAGGAACCTATTTTACGTCGTAGTTGGCCTCACGCTCTTGTGTCCCCTTTCCATTCTCTCTTCTTCTCTTAAGGCTGAGTGAGACGTACCACTGACCCCTTGTCGATAAGCGTCTGCACCTCATCCTTGCTATAGTTGCTAACGCCAATGGCCTTCGCCTTGCCCGTCTTGAGCAGCGCCTCCATCGCCTTCCAGGTATCGACAAACGTCTTCTTGCCCATAATCATCTTGCCGTCCTTTCCCTTGGGGAATCGGTCCTCGCCCCGCTGGAACGTGCAAGGGTAGTGCATCAGGAACAGGTCCACGTAAGGGGTGTCGAGGTCCTTGAGGAAGGCGTCGAGGGCGGCCTCGACGTCGTCTGGGTGGTGCGAGTTGCACCAGAGCTTGGTGCCCAGGAAGATGTTCTCGCGCGGGACGCCGCTGGCTTTGATGCCCTTGCCGACTTGGATCTCAGTGTCGTAGCTAACACACGAAGATTAGCTTGCCTGATGTTGGGTGATGAGGTCAGAGTAGGAAGGAGACACTTACACTCGCGCGGTATCAATGTGGCGGAATCCGACTTTCAGCGCCGTCTTCACGGCCTCCTCCTGAGCATCGGCGTCTTGGAACGTTCCGAAGCCAATGGCGGGGATCTTTGCGCCAGTGTTGAGCTCCCATTGAACCGAGCGAGTTGAAACGTTTCTGAGTTGTTGCTTGGGCAGCGCAGCCTGCAGCGCCAGCAACAGGCGGGATCTGATCAAGTTGGCGTTCATGTTGTGACTTGTGATCTCTTTGTCTTTTGGGTATCCAGGACAATCAGAACGACAAGAGAGTGGCGAGTTCAGTTGATGGAGAGAAGCAAGTGTATTTTCACGTCGACTTCTTATCACATTGCTCAGAGTACCCTGTCCGCAGATGGCAAGCAGGGGTAGCTCTTTAGCTCAGGGATCCGAAAGTCGAGGTAGCACTTTGTCACCAGTTCAAGCATTGATTCGTGTGCTACGGCTTGGCATCCGGCCGACTCGACGGTCCCCTTCTGACACGGAAGCGTACCGAGAAAGTAGCACAATTAGGTTGCTGTACGCGCGACTCGCTGCCCGAGACCAGAAAAAGAAAGCCCTCTCTAACAGCCGGAGGGATGTCCATCGCGACTGGGTGCGTTTGGTGGTGGAGATTCCCCCGCATCCCACACTCCGACCTGCTCGTCTCGAGGGCAATAGCTCCAGATTTCCCCGCGATTGCGGAGAACACGAACTCTCCGAACCAGGCCAGGATGAGACGATCAAGTTCGTCTCGAGGGACGACAATGACGGAGGGTAGCTAAACAGAAACCTCAAACTTTGCTGCAATGTGACGGATGCCATGATACACACCTGCATGGAGAATTGGGGGGATGTGGAACCGGCAGAGCGTGTTCGGAGATCCAGGAAACCATGTAGCTTTAGCTTTTAAAGCAGATGAACCCCTGGGGTTTGGCATGTCACTGTTGAATATTGCGCGTAGCATTGACCGAGACAGATACCAACAGAAGTCAATTCGCGCCTCCTTGTTTTGTTAATCCAGAAGTTCAACTCATATCAGATACCTTCCAAGCATTCGCCATGGCACCTTCAGCAGTTGAGACAGGGGCAGCAGCCGTTGACCCCAAGGCCGTCACCGTCCAGCCCATCCTGACACTATCCGGAAAGATCATTGTAGGTAAGCCATCATCATAGCGCCTTCATCGCAAACATCACACGTAGACTTCTCCCTTTACTCACAAATCTTCTCGCTAGTCACCGGCGCAAACCGCGGCATCGGCCTCGGCGTCGCAGAATGCTGCCTCCTCAACAACGCAGCAAAGGTCTACTCCATCGACCTCGCGGAGCCCGGCTACAAGTTCGCCGCGGCGTCCGAGCAGTTCCCCGGCCGTCTCTTCTCCATCTCGGCAAACGTCACCGACGAGGCGAGCATCACGGCCGCCATTGACAAGATTGTCGAGGAGGCGGGCGCGATCCACGGCGTTGTCTGCAACGCTGGCCGGACGAACCACAAGGCTGCGCTTGATTTCACAAAGGAGGAGATTGAGACGCTGTTTGGTGTCAACGTATGTTGCATGATTGATGAAGTATGTCTTGGAGGGAGTGGTTGTGTGCTGACGATGTGTTGATAGTTGTTTGGTGCCTTTTACACTGCCAGAGCGGCTGCGAGAGCTTTCATCAAGTTGAACATCAAGGGTTCAGTGGTATTCACGGCTTCCATGGCCTCTTACCGTCCCAACAAGGTACGTCGTATCTGTTGATGCCGAGATAGGATCTATCCAGCTTGAATACGATGGAACGAGCATATACTGACCTGCGCGCAGCGCGTCCCCTCGGCACCGTACGGCGCATCCAAAGCCGGCGTCCGCAACATGGCGCATACGCTCGCCATGGAGTGGGCAAAGTACGGCATCCGCGTGAACAGCGTCTCGCCGGGTCTCGTCAACACGGCCATGACCTACTGGGTGCCGCAGCAGCCGGACTGGGAGCAGCAGCTCAAGTACTACGGCGGCATGCCCCGCTTGGCAGAGGTCCAGGAGCTCGGTGGCGCGTATGTGTACCTTTTGAGCGATGCGGCGAGTTATACGACGTCGATTGATATCCCCGTGAACGGTGTTATTGGAAGTAAGTCACGCCCTTGCAGGGGTGTGTGTTCGAAATGTTTGCTGACGATGGTTCTAGTCTGTTAAATCACGATGAATGGACATGACGTCGAAGTAAAGCAAGATATACGAAGAAATTCGTCACATATCGTGTTAGAATAGCAACTCGGCATTCAAGAATAGAACGTGTTATGAACTTCAATCAATCAATAACCTCGCAGTGGATCTCAATTGAACATGAAAACCTCAATCTTGTTTTGTGACCTTTGAGAACTTCGAATCACCCCTTGCTTGAATACAACTACAAGGGCCGGGTTTAATACTGCGTCACTGACCCTGAATAACGTGCTTTTCACATGATTGCGGCTCAAGGCGTTCGATAGCAGGGCAAAGCAACTATCCGCACTCAACTTCCTTTCCGAGCTCTTGTGCTGCCCAAGATGTGTCCAAGCTTTCGCCATCTCCAGGGGTTAGAAATGAGTTGTGATCTTTGACCTTCCCCCAAACGTCACACAGCCAAGCCCTACGAGACCTCAAAGATGGCCGCGAAGATGGGCACGGATTTTGGGCGATCTGGGCGTGGGGGTCTTCCATCGCTCGCGTGAGTCGCGTCGGGAGTCGGCTCGGGTGAGCGCTCATTGGAATTAGAACAAGACCCGTTTCAGTGCGACTGTGTCATTCAGATCAAGAGACCTCATCTTGATTGATCCTCAAGTCCATAGTCAAGACTCAACACCCATGGCTAGAGACTTGAGCACGTGGGACGTTAGAACGTCGAAATATTGTAGAGCCGCAGCGTGCGCACCGGGAACCATCCCCGTCAGCGTTCCGTTTGGTACTTGGCTGTCTTACTCGCGGTGATTGACTGTTTGGCGATGGAGGTAGTAGTATGGCTATGCGTCAGAGGCAGCGCGAGTTACGTGATGATCCCCTTTTGAACATTCTTCGCGAAAACGAGACTATTAGTTCTCGGCGCCCCATTGAGTTCTCTCTCTTAGAATTGAGAAATGTTCACTTATCCAACAGTGCCTTGGCAGCAGCATCAGCCACGGCACATGCGAATATTCGTACATCTAGCATCAAAAACTTAATTCCTCAGGTGGGGGCTCGTGTGAAGAACAACCGCGCGCGAGACTCCATACCGGGGCTATGGAATCATTGGGGAGCCCACAAATCACTAGGAAGAGCAAGTTCGTGCAAAGCTGGAGGACTCCGGAGCCCCGATGACGAAGGCGGATCTTCTCCTAAAGACCCGTTTAACCCCCCGGGGAATAATACAATACCGGCTCAAAAGTCTAGTCACAGCAATAAGCCCACCACCAAAGATGTCTCCCGTTTTCTACGATTGATCCACATTACGAGCATAACCCACTCCGGTACTCTCATATATAAAGCTGATAATAGCTTATTTATGTGGATAAGCACCATAAGCTCATGTCAAGCTTTTGTGGTTTTGGTGGCAGATCCTTAACGCTGCGACCAGACTTTTGACCCGGCGTTGTAACTCAA
Organism: Colletotrichum salicis; assembly: GCA_001563125.1. Taxonomy (NCBI): domain Eukaryota; kingdom Fungi; phylum Ascomycota; class Sordariomycetes; order Glomerellales; family Glomerellaceae; genus Colletotrichum; species Colletotrichum salicis. The sequence continues at coordinate 54,333 of JFFI01000222.1, forward strand.
ACCATTAAGCCCAAATCAGCCAACTCAGGGATTCTCACCAGGGAAGCAATCTGCATCCGCGCCAAGCTCTGAATCGACAAGAGATCCTTCACTCTATTTCGACAGCGGCCCACTTCTTCTCATAGAGCCGAGAACCTAATTTCATCTCTTTGGTACATGAGAGTTGAGACCAGGGCCTCTCGTTTCCCTGTTCGTCCAAACTCTGGCTCAAAAAGTCCGACAAAACATCCCAAAAGCATATCCACAATGGCGGAGTTTCCGTTACATTGCGACAGAAACCGCGCATAAAGCAAGCCAGTGCCAAAGAAGAAACACAACCGACAGGCGCATGACAACCGAGCAATGTCGTCGATACTGAATACCCGCTGAACATGGAATCTTGGTCCGAGCCAAGACTTCGGAGGACTGGATCCGACTACGATCAACCTGCTTTCTTGGGCAGGTCTTTTGACAGGTCTCGGCGTGCGCAATTTTGGTTATCTGTGAGGAATTCTGGTTTCCCATGGTAGAGACTCTTCCCTCAACACGGTGCTTCTCAAGTCTCCAAGACGGGATGGTCCTTAACAGATCGCCTCGCGGAGAATTCTGTCTCTAGGAGGTGGCTCTTTTCAACTAGAGGCCGATGCGCCGGTGATCCGACGATAGTGGATAGGATATCCATGAGAGGGTCAAAAGTGTCGCCAAAACCATCCCGTTTAGGCAAGTCGAGATCTTCGCGTGAGGCTCGGTTACCCTTGGGACCCAGAACGTCCACATTAGTCAGGATGACTGACGATGGCCACCCCCCCCCCCCC
>JFFI01000222.1:55157-95086 GCA_001563125.1 Colletotrichum salicis
AATCCAGACAGTTGGGATCCGTCGAGTTGATTAGATTAGATCGTGTCCAACCAGTGGGCGGGCTTCCTTCGTCTCCTTTCGACTCGTGCAGCAAGGGAGGCCCTAGTGGAAAACTTGGCGGTTGACTCGGATCAAGAGTCAAGACCCAACATGTTTGTTTTTCCCAAGACATGAGATGAACCAGTACCGTTTGGTTCCCAGAGCCCATGCGGCACAACCCTGAGGCCGCCGGGGATAGAATGACCCGACAAGGTCAGCGGTGTAAGTAGGATGGAGATCATCGTGATAAGGGGGAGGGGGGTTTTGTTGGCGGATACTGAGCGGAAAGGCAACATATAAGTTCTTTGGGATCGCTGTGCTTTCTTCAGGAGAATTTCTACACTGCTTGGCAAGAATCGTCACTTACTTCCATTCGCTCTTTTCCCACGTTCTTTACAAGCACAACGCACAAGATGAAGTCCTTCCTCGTCGCAACGCAGCTCCTGGCTGTCGCCATGGCCGGCGAGCCCTGGATCAACGAGGTCGACACCGGCTTCGAGACCTACCTCGACAGCACAAACTACACCAAGGGCTCACTCCCCCTCCTCAAGGACATCCGTGCCATCCCCGACTTCGACTGGGCCGCCCGCCAGCACCTCGACAACCAAAAGTACTCCTTCTACCGCACCGGCACCGCCGGCGAGTACAGCTACCGCCACAACCTCGACGTCTGGCAAAAGGTCCAGCTCCGCTCCAAGCACCTGAGCGATGTCACCAAGCTCAACGAGACCATGGCCACCACCATCCTCGGCTACAACTTCAGCGCCCCGCTCTTCATCGCACCCGCCGCCCGCGCCGTCTACGGAGACCCGGACGCCGAGCTGAACCTCGTCCGCGCCGCCGGTAAAGAGAACATCCTGTACATCCCGTCCATGTACGCCTCCAAGTCCATCGAGGAGATCGCCACCGGCAAGAGCAACGGTACCCTCAACGGGCCCCAGGTCATCTTCCAGCAGATCTACACCAACGCCAACCTCTCCGTCACCTGGGAGAACATCCGCCGTGCCGAACGCACCGGTGCCAAGGCTATCGTCTGGACCATTGATGCCCCTGGCGACTCCGTCCGTCACCGTGCTGCCCGCTACGACACCACCAACGCCAACTCCGTCTCCTCTGCTCTGACCTGGGACATCTACGACCAGATGAAAAACCAGACCTCCCTGCCCATTATCCTGAAGGGTATCACCACCGCCGAGGAGGCCCTCCTCGCTATCGAGAAGGGTGCCAAGGCCATCTACATCTCCAACCACGGCGGCCGCCAGCTCGACCACACCCCTGGCCCTCTCGAAATTGCTTACGAGATCTACCGCAACGCCCCTGAGGTCTTCCAGAAGGTCGACGTCATCGCCGACAGCGGTGTTCGCTACGGTAACGACGTGCTCAAGCTTCTTGCCCTTGGCGTCAAGGCCATTGGTATGGGACGTCCCTTCATGTACGCCAACTGCTATGGTCTCGAGGGCGTTACCAAGGCCATCAACATCATGAAGACTGAGATTGTCCGTGATGGAGCTCAGATGGGCGCTACTGATGTTCACAACATCAGCACCAGCTTCGTAAGTTTAGTCAAAGCCAAGAAAATAGAAGCACAATACTGACTAGTTGCAGCTCAACCTTCGCCAGCTTGAGCAGAACGTTTTCCTCTTCGACAAGCAGTAAAGACTGTGCGTTGAGCGTATCACAAAGCCAGGGACGTTGGAATGGGAGGTGGATTGCATGCAGCGTTGCTGCGGATAGAAACGGCGTTCTCATTCGGATTGGCCGAATACACTACATGTCATGGCTCGTCTTACGAGTCAACTTTTCATGTCCATACTTGATCATACACATTTACATAGCATTTAAAGCGGTCACGAACATGTCTTGCCAGCTTTGATCTCGCCATTTCGCTCAAGTAGGAATCGGGTAAACAGCAAGGTGTTTCTGAGAATTTCCAGCTCATTCCATGCAAGAACTCAGGGAGGCCATCAATGTCAAACATTGGCGGCCGAACTGCATTGAGCCCCGTGATGGCGGCCCCGCATCGGGCTTCGGCCCCACCTCTTGCTGTCCGGCTTTCCCGCTCCCTCCACTTTCATCAAGTTCAGGAGTAGTGACCGTGCTCCCACCTATTACCGCACTCATACAAGGCCAAAGTCTTCACCACTATGTGGGAAAGCTACCCTTCTCAGGCCCAAAGTACCCTCTCTCAGGAATAGGGAGAATTCCGATCTGAGATCCGTCAACTCCTGCACCACTCACCGTATTACCCCACCATTTCAGGGAGATTGGATTGAATCCAACGGCGAAGAACATGACCAGCGCCGACACGGCGACTCCGGCAGTCAAGGCAGCCGACAGGACGTAGTTGTACTTTTCCCACCAAGCCAAACGATGCCTAGGAAGCCAGTACATGAAGATGTACCCGAGAATGAAGCCAGGAGTTTTGTACGACAAGTTCGAAGGTGCCCAATGCTGGATGCCCTGAATGACGAGGACCGGGTTTAGCCATAGTAGGGAGGCCACAAAGGGGAAGAGAGTCTTGTCCAGACGAGCAAATGTCTTTGGGCTCAGCTTGAGGCGTAGCTTTTCTCGAACACCAGGTAGGTACTTTGGACCGTAGCCTTGGCCGACCAAGAAGACAATGGCGATGACAGTTCCAAAAAGGAAGCACCCTGGTCAACTGTCAGTACACTTACTCCAAAATATGATTGCGCTTATGCGGATTTGAGACTCACATTTCAAAATCGGATAGAAAGATACAAACATGCGCTCCGAGCCAAGAAGACCCCACATCAAGCTGTTCGTGTAAAGGGGAGCACCATCGTTGGCGCAAGTGAACCGGCTAGGCTGCGTCGGAGTACACAGACCCTTGACATTTTCCAAGATGAAATTCTGCGTAGCCACAGCTACGAAGCAAGTAATGATAATCGTCCCAATCTGGCTTCGGAACACGGCGCGGGGAGCAATCTTGGCATAGTGCGCCATTTTCTGATCCTGGACGTAATTGTCGCCGTAGCCCGCGAGCGCCCACGACCCAAGCGTCTGGGAGAAGAGGAAGGCGTTGGTGTTGCCGGGGAGGAGGTAGCCGGTGATGACCTGGATGAGGGCGCCGAGGCCGAGGTTCGTGCCCGTCGTGGCGGAGAGGAAGGAGAGGGGCACGGCAAAGACGAGGTTGATTGCGATCATGAGGAAGACGATCCAGACGGGGGTGCCGAGGGGGTAGATGTTGAGGAAGATGACGGAGACGACGATGGCGGCGACGAGGATGATGAGGAACCACCAGTCTGGGACCTCGGGGTACTTTGCGAGGAGTCTGCTGTGGATGTCCATGGCGCCTTCGTAGTTGCCCTTTCCGTGGCGGAGGCCTTTGTAGAAGTCAATGTACGCTTGCGAGATTGTCTTCCATTGGTTTCTGTAATTCATGTCAGTCATTGAGTACGGGGTGGGGTGCTTCGCAATACGAACCCCATGATGTACAAGAAGTAAACCGGGTAGAAGCAGTAGTTGGCCCCCACTGTGAGGAGATAGCCGGCCGAGTAGAAGGGGGGAGAGTATTCCTGATACGCAGTCTCGTTGAGTTGGTTATTAAAGACCACGTTCTGCACCACGTACGGGGTGCCGTCGTTGGCAAACGCAGACGAGGAGTTGATCGGGAGGTACGCTGTGTTGTACATGTTGGTGTAATAGATGCCAATGATGATGACACCGCCCAGAATGGCACTGATGTACATTGTACACGTCGCAAAGAACGGCTGAGCCAAAGCAGCATACGATGACGTGGCAATGTTCCAGTCAAATGTGGTGATGGGGTTGAACAAGCCAAGACCAAGAGAGGATCCTGTGATGATGGCCAGAGTTACGTTCTCGGGGGAGATCCAGGTCATCCAGTTGAACGTCGCGAGAGCTGTGAAGATGTAGCCTGGGAACCAGTAGTAGACGAACATGCAGATGGTGCAGACGTAGAAGAATTTGTATCGCGAGATTGTCCACCCGTTGATGTTCTCTCTAGGCTCCGGCCTGGTGAGCGCCCTGTTCATGGCGATCGTTGGCAGGATCGTCGGCCAGAGGGCCTTGACGGGGTACACGCTGAACCGTCGGAGGTATCCGGCGAAACCCATTCCCATGAGTTGCACGAAGAGAGTGAGCATCAGCTGGTACCCAAAGTTGACGAAGTCGAGACCGTAGTAGACTGGCGACTTTTGCACTAGGATCATGCCGTAACTGTTGGTGGTGTAGATGGCAATGTTGTACGTGATCGTCGCAAACATTTGCTCCTTGAAGTTCCAAGGTCCCGGGTTCAGGGAGTGCCGCGTGCCGCGGACGGTGATGCCCCAGTCAGGAAGAACGAACTCGAGGACCTTGGCGCATGGGAACAGCAGGATCTGGATGACCTGGCCACTTAAGCCTGTACGAACTCGGCTTCAGCAAAATTTCGAGGAAGAGGTTTTGAGGTGATTGACTAGGCGTAGTACTCACTGATGGCCGGGAACCTTGAGTTGAAGAACGTCGAGATGAAAGTTCCGATGATGGCCCAGCCTATACCCAAGAAATAGGCGCGGAACGTCTCAATTGGCACGCTCTGGTCGTCCAGAATCTCGGCCACGGCGCGAACTCCAGGGTAGGGCGAGGAGAAGCGGATCATGACGGCATCGATCCTCAAGTCGCGGTCGTAGTTCTCCCCATACTTCTTCGGTCCCTCGAGCAACTTCTTCATCCTCTCTCTCATATCGGAGGGAAAGTTCCAGTCGTCCTTGAAGAACTCGACTGATTCTTCAATGATCTCGAGGGCATCTTCCTCCGTCATCTCGTTGATCTTTTCCAAGATGTACTCGCCTTCTCCGTTGGGTGCCAGCTCTTCGAGCTTTTCGTGGGATATCTGATCCGAGATCTTTTGCTCCGGGTTGTCCACCCGTGCGGGGATCTTTTCGATATCCTCCTCCCGGGCCGGGGTCGGCTCCTCTCCGACTGTCTCCACCTTTCCGGACATTGTTACCAGTGGAATCGACGCCGTGTACTGCCGGGTCCGTTGAAAGCTTTACTCGTCAAAAGACTGAAAAGACGCTTGTGAATTAGAAACATCACGCGTGATGAAGTCTCCAGGGAAGTCACTGAGGCTATATATCTCTGCAATCGTCGTCCAACTTAGAGTTGTGTGGCGGCCGGCGGAAGGCGGGGGAGTCGGGTCTCGGCCCAGCTATCGGGCGAGATAGGTTGTCCAGCATGGGGGAAACACATCTCCAAACGGAATGAGGGCGCACCTATCTCCTCACCCCAACTGGCTGCACTGCATTGTCCATCCAACAACGTTGCATTCTCCCAGATCAACGTTGCGCTATCACGCCGTCTAACAGAAGGGGTCGATCATCCCCTACAAGACTTATCCGGTATCACCCCCGCATGCTCTTCCGGCTCGGAGCTCCCCCCAAAATAACCTGACCTGCCAGACGTGGCCTGCGGGGTGCATGCGTTCGCGAGGATCAGCGCCCCTGTACTTGCGCTATCGACCGGTGTTGAACCAACGGCAGTTGGTCATTCGCTACGGTAGAATGCGACGCCGGACGATAAAAAGAGAGCCAAGATAGAGAGGGGTTGAATTGGCGGATGGTTGCGGGATTGAGAATTTCGAAAGCTTGCGGACAAGTTCCGATATCTTTACGTCCTGGTGAAAGGTGCGAATTCCTATGCTGACGGAAAGGGAAGAGATATCGATCTTGAGTGGGCTAGTCTTGATGCATCTCACTGGTTGGCATTATCCAAAGTTAATTGCGTCAATAGTTGTTCAACTAGCAATCCGACTGCCACATGAGGGGTTCATTGCGTTTTCTCGGGGTAGCACATCATTGACATGTCACCTGATGAGATCCCATAAGTAAAGCACAACTTAAAGGCCGAACGTAAGGTGAGGTCCAAATCCGCCATCAAATGGTAGAGGTGTTGCTTCGCAGACTTTGATTGGTACCTTTGCTCAAGGTCGACGCTCTTATATGCAACCCGTCCTCATCTGGCGTACTTCCGACGATGCACGCCACAAGACGTCGTTCCCGATCCGGCTCCCATTTTCAGGGTGACTGACCGCGATGCAGCCACAGCAGCTTACACCAGAGCACCAACTCGTCAAACATCCTAGATCCCCAGAAGCGCACCCTTGACCGACTTGCTCAACTGGGCTCTCCAAAGACGATGCTCGTTGAGTATGAAGAGCTCACCCCCGCGTCCAAAGCAAAAGTTGGCGGCACCGCCGTCGACGAGGATACGACCGAGCAGGACACCGCCTGGAGACCAGACGTTAATGCCATCCCCGCATCCGCTGTAAACGTTGCCGTTCATATCGCACTTGATCCCGTCTGGTATACCGACATCGGCGAATGCAAATAATCTTCGATTTAGCAATACGGGCTGTCCGTGGCGTTGTTCAACGTCAAAGGCATATCTGATAAGGTTGTTAGTCCGCGCGCCTATAACAGGAAGCGTTTTCAGTGTGCGTGTGGTCGAAGAAGCTTACATGGTGGAAGCGCGATTGCCGTCTATTGAGCCATCGCCGTGGACAAGATCGGTATCTGTTACATAGACAGTGGTTTCGTCAGGCGAGAAGCATATCCCGTTTGGTCTGCCAAACCCGTCCGCCATGGCCCGGATCGCGGATGTCGCCGGATCAAAGCGATAGACCTGGCTAGGTAGGGTCGCGGGAGGGCGGTAACCCTGCTCATGACCGTAAGGCGGATCAGTGAACCAAATGCTTCCATCTTTGCTGATGTCAACATCGTTGACGGAGTTGAAGGGCCGAGAATGGAAGGTAGTTATGACCGGTTCAGTCGTATACGGAGGCGTTCTTGACATCTTGAACAGACCGCTAGGCTGCATCACCGAGCCTTGAGCACAGAAGAGAATGTCATCGCCGTAGTTGACGCCGCCGTTGCCCATCTCAATTTCTGGACATGAGATCTCTTCATGCTTTATAGGCTTTCCACCGACGGGTAATGTTATTTTTGGAAATCTGGACCTTCTTAGAGCCATCTTTGTCCGCAAACTGATTGCTGGTGATGAATAGTTCATCGGTTGATGGGATGAGTATGCCGGCTTCGTGAGCGAAGGGATACGAGTTGATTTGCAGTATTAGATCCAGCGATGGGCTCGTACCAATGATTTCGTGAAATAACTCGTCATGGACGCGCCATGAATCGAGGTTTTTTGTGTTGGTCGACATTGTGAGCCGTGCGTGGTGGTGGTAGTGGTGAGTGGTGGGTGGTGTTCTTTGCGGGAAAGGCAATGAACGGCTTACGTTTACTTCACTCAGCCGAGGTTTGACTCCTGACCAAGACTTGTATGGAATTGTATGAGAGACTGATTGCTGAAAGATTTGATTAGACAAAAGTTCGAGCTGAAAAGTCCCAGAATCCACCAGCCCACCTCCGGAGTCCACCCCGCGAAACTAAGATCGTCCAGTCCGCCTCCAGATCAGATCGTGCCGGGGGCCAGGGTCCAAACTTTCCCTCGAGACGACGTTGACCCCACTGATTGTCCGGAGCGCGCCTGTGACCTGCACCTGCAAACACATTACGCATCATCGCCATGTTCATCAGCCCGTAAAGATGATTGAAATACGCAGCATACTTTCAGCGTCTAGTCTGAGACCCTGTAATCGTTCCAAAAGACAGACACATTAAGCGAGTTTTGAAGAAAGCATCTGTTGCAAAAATGACCGTGCCGGCAAACTGGAAAGATGAGAACAGAACGATTCAGATCCTGACAAAAGCCGAAAAGGGCCGATACGGTGTGATCGCGGCCATCGCATATAACCTCGAGCAGATTCACGGCCTCATCACCGCAGCCGAAGAAGCCCGTTCGCCTCTCATCATCCAATTCTTCCCCTGGGCCGTCACTTACGCCGATGGCTTGCTCGTCCGAACCGCCAAAGAAGCAGTGTCTCGAGTATCCGTTCCAATCTCGATCCACCTCGATCACGCGCAGGACGAGAAGATTATCCAGTATGCAGCCGACAACCTGCCGTTCGACAGCATCATGGTCGACATGTCCCACTACGAAAAGGCGGAGAATCTGGAAAAGACGGCGAAATGGGTCAAGTACTGCCACGAGTGCAAGATTGCCACAGAGGCCGAGCCTGGGAGGATAGAAGGTGCCGAAGACGGCGTCATGGACACGGCCGGGCTGGAGGCTAGTAAGACCACTGCGGAGGAAGTTGACGAGTTCATCGCCACGGGCGTGGATTCTCTCGCTCCGGCGTTTGGCAATGTCCACGGCGAATACGGAAAGCTGGGTCCGCAATTGGACTTTGAACGGTACGTAACGGTCCGGAGTGCAGCAATGTTTCTTGATAAAGTGCCCCGTCGACAGGGATACTGATAATGCTTTTGCAGCTTCGAGAAGATACGCACCCAGATTGCCGGCAGAGTCAGGGTGGCTCTGCACGGCACCAACGGATTCCCGCCAGATCTGATGAAGCAGTGCATCGCTGCGGGCGCGACAAAGATAAACGTCAACAAGCTTGTTCTGGACGACTATTACACCCATCTCCGGTCCCAGGTCACGCGGTTGCCGCATACTACGCTTATCGAGGAGGGTACGAGCAATGTCATCCGACAGACGAAGGAGTGGATGGAGATTTGTGGATCAGCGGGACAGGCATGAATGGAAGTTGGTTCTGGGTATTATTAGGCGTCGGAAGCTTCCCATCTGAGCTTCAACTCCTCGCCGAGTGGCTTCACAGGCCAGCCTGATCGATTGTGACAGGCTTCTAGTAAATCGAGAACGCACTTCCGTTCTCGGCTATTCTCAAGAGGTATGCCGGCTTTATTGGATTAGAGTTGGTTCCCCGCAACGGAAGGATAGACGTACCGATGAATAGACACTGAGAGCACAAAACACTCGACGGATAGTCTGATAGTGTCATGCCGATACCGCAAACCTTTTTGACGCATTCCATTAGACGCTTCCGCTGTTGGGTGTACTGCTCAAGTCCGCCCAGAACAGGGACGTTCATGAGAAGCAGGATATGGGAACAGTAGTAGATCTGGAAAGCTACCGCTATGGATGGTCATTAGGATTTCCCGTGAGATTCGAAGAAGGCCAGCTTACCAAATGCCGGAGGGTTGATCCAGATCGGCTTGAAGATGTCATCAGGAGAACTTGGGAATGGGAGTGGTTGGAACTCGGCCGTCAGGTGCCGCCTCCAATTTTCCAGCATTTCTCTTAGTGCATCGGCCGCCGCGATTCTCGCGTGAGGGTCATTTCTTCCCGCTTCGTTCTCTTCATGCGAGCAGAATGCGACCACCTGAGCGAAGAAGTAGACTGACCGCGCAGCCAACTCAGATGGGCCCATATCGTCCAATGTTTTCAGTGGGCGCCAAAATGTGAATGGACGACGCTTCTCGCGAAAGGCGGCCCAGACATCCTGACATAACCATGCCCACCAAACAGCTTGCTTCAAGCCCATGGAATCGCCGTGTATGACTTGCGAGCGTTGGATCCAGAAAACTCCTTTCAAATGTCTCTCCCAGTCCTGTCTGGAGCCATCAAGCATCTCGTATGCTGATACAGTGACGCTGGTCGCGAGGAGTTCGAGGCTCGTTTTGTATGTATCATATTGCATTGCCTCTTGGATGTAGTGAAGGGTCTTGTAGTAGTATCGTAGGGCATCGTTTGGGTCTCGAGTCTGTGTGCCGGCTGGGTATGTGCTTAGAGAGAGGTGACGTGAAGATAGGGCGAGCACGGCATTGAGTAGCCCAACATTATGCATCTGGAAGCGTGTGATAGAAGCTCATCAGCATTGTGATCCCGACCTGTACTCAAAGCAGATGACGTATGGATGACTTACTGCGAGTTGAGGAACAAGCGTCCCAAATGGCCGTCTAGGTTCAAATAGGTCCATCTAATGCCAACGGGGATTGTTACTCCTTTGAGCGAGTTTCGAATGGATGCATCTGCAAGCTTACCCATCTACTAATGTGTTGCACAAAGTTTTGGAAGATGACATGTTCCTGCGACTGGATTGGCAGAGGGGTCGCTGACCGCCAAGCCTGTTTCTCGAGGCACTGGTATTCGTCGAGCGTCGGAGATCTCTCATGCAAGTAGGGATGAGATGCGCATGGCGTAGGACTGAGGCCTTCTCCACTGGTCTTTGGTAGACCCCGCCCCACGGCAGGTGATTGCACGACCGAGCTTGCAAAGAGATCGACGCCTTCTTCAAAGTTGACATTGGTGAAATCGATTTCTTGCATGGCCGCATCTTGAAGAAGCAGGTCGACCCAAATGGCCGTGGCGTTCTCCAGGTTTGCCCCGAACGAACTGGAGGTTTGTGCTGTGCCTCGCGGTGTGATGCCTGTGCATAACGCATCCACTTGTTCCGGAGAGTCTTGTTCGAAAGCTGGTCTATCGCCAGTACTGGTATCATGTGAAGTATCTATGCCTTCGTCATTGGATGGTGCTATAGTGGTGGCGCTTGCTGTGCTTGGTGGATGTGGCTCTCCAAGTGTAACTGCTGGTAGAGGAGCCGGCCCATCATCGCAGATGACAGGCGGACACTCAGAGTTTGGCGGACTGGGAGATCGAGGTGATTGAGGCTCTCGCGGAGTCGTGGACTTCGGAGTACCACTGTTCGGGGTGACTGAGACGACAGGACCGGATCGTTTCCTGTTTGGTGGTCGCCTTGGTGTGTAGAGACAATTGTGCTTGGTTCTTTCACATCCACCACAGATAGGTTTTCTCTCGTCACATTTGACATGACGGCGGCGGCATGTTGCACTGCGAAAAGTAATTGTTAGATTCGAGAAATTTTACAAGGTGCCCTGTCCAGATCCAGGGATACTCACCAGCCGGTGCTATTTCTGAGGCCGCGACCACGACTGAGGCGACCCCGGGTGAAGTAGCGTTGAGTTTTCTCATCATCAGCGCCCATCTTGATGATATTTATGCCATTGAAGCTTGAAGAGTAATGTGTAGATGTGAAATGGATTTGGTGTGTGGCCACTGTCAGAGGATTTTGGGCCACGACAGATAGTGTCGTGTCGTATCGTGCTATGAGGAAGGTGGAAGCGACAGGGAACACTTGGAGTTGCGAAGAGTCACGACTGGTTGGAGAATTGCGCACGGGGCATAATCCCGTGCGGGGTAACCTGGAGATGACCCACTAAAACCTGGAGACGGCTCCGGCTCGGAGTACCCGGTCATGCCGTTGTGGGGGCGCCGGTCTCCGACTGGGGCCGGTGGGATGGACACTAGCCTGGTGCCTGGCACGCTTGGGAAGGGTCGGGGCTTGGCAATATTTACGGCTGTTTATTTAATTTAATTTTACATTTTTTTCTCGTAGAATGTGCCGAATTGAGGTTCTTCTGTACCGAAGAGTATGTCTAAATTCTACTGCAGGTGAACGTACATGCCGCCATCCACCAACATCTGGGATCCCGTCATGAATCCACTCAGTTGTTCACAACCCAAGAAAACCGCCGGTCCAGCCAAGTCATGAGGCTTGCCAACGCCCATTGGAATACGTTGTTCAAGGTACTTGCGCTTCGTCTCATTTTGCATGTCTTCCTCCGCCAATTGTGTATGGATAGTACCCGGAAGCAGAGCGTTGCATCTGATGCGGTGCTTTGCAAGCGCTACTGCCATTGACTGGACCATTGACAGAACGGCTGCCTTTGTCGGCGTGTAGTGAGTCTGTAGACCACCGCCTTGAAGGGCGCTGATTGATGAGATACCAATGATTGATCCTCCGCGACCTTGTTTGACCATCTGGTTTGCCGCAGCCTGGCACGAGTAGAATGCGCCATTGACGTTGACATGTAGCGTTTTATCGAAGACTTCCTTTTCGAGTCTGCGTATGAATTCGTCAGCTTTCTCTCCGGAGATTTTAGAGGTGCGTGTCGCAATCAATCATACGTGAGAAACTCAGCTGGCTTAAAAATCCCGGCGTTCGCGATGAAGACATCCAGTCCACCCCATTTCTTGACTGCTGCAGCAACGAGACCCTTTCCCGTATTCGGATCTGTCACATCGCCTGCAAGCTCAATCAACTCGCCTGTCGGTGAATCTTTGGGAGCATCTTTTCTGATATTTTCCGCTTCTTCAACGAGGCTGCGTCTGTGTTTTTCGTCGCTGGGGAGGCCGAGGTGGTTGACTGCCACGTTGGCGCCGTGTCTCAAGTATTCGAGTGTTATCGCACGGCCAATTCCAGTTGTGCCTCCCGTGATGCACGCCGTCTTGCCTTTCAGCAATCGCCAACTTGATGAAGCCATGTCGAGTTGATACGTGACTATGTTGATATTTTGTCTCAATGGTCAATGGCGTGATAAGCAGTCCGTGGAAATAATCTTAGCTAAATCATACAAGCCGGGATTCTGTCTGTTGGAGTGTAATCTTGTTGATTTTGTCGATTCTCCTCGCTTAGCTTCCGCCTCAGCGCTTTGACTTGCTCCGGAGCGGACTGGAATGTTCACATTGACACAGCAGTCTTACCCCGCACCCTCGTCTCGAGGGAACGAAGGCTGCATGAGAGTGGATCTGAATGAGACTCGAGCCAAAAAGAGCATTGCGTATGTTTTCAGTTCGAACTACCTTACTCGAGTATGAAGTCTAGAAGACAGAGCTGACAACTGAATTTAGCTATTATTGTTCGCATGTCATGTGGCTTGTCGAACAACTTGTTTTGGCTTGATTTGCTGATTTAGGTTCCCTTGGCACCTGCAGGAATTAAGGACCAATTTCGGGAACTCCAAGCTAAGGGGCCGCAGTACTGTCAGATGAACCAAGGCTCATTTGTTCGAACTTCGAAGGGTACATGCAATGCAGAAGTTATCGTGCAACAGGTTCATTACTTTGCCACTGCATTGAGTTTGTGTCACGGGAACTGGCGGATCGCTGACCCTTCGAGTGTTCGAGTGTTCATAGTTCGTATCTGGAGGAACAAGTTAGACCCCAGTGGAGGGCAAGTACTGAGAGGCAAAATTGTTCATTGTTTGTAAGTGATCAGCTATCCTGGGAGACGTTTTCTCTTTTCTGTCGACAAAACATGGGATGCAGGTAGATTCGATGCAATGGTGCGTATTGGTGTTAAAGTTATGTACTATGAAAGCCCTCCTTCGGATACCCCTGCAAGTCTATTCTTTTTGCCTCTCTACGGAAGGCACCCCATGTACGGATAGTTGCTGAAAATGGAACGATTTCGACTGCAGAGTACCTTATGATGCCTGAGTCACTGAGTCTCCGAGCCAGAAGACTTCTCAACATGGGTGCTGGAGTTCTCTCCCTTTCCCTCCAAGTCACCCTCAACAGCTGCTCGAACGGCACCAACACGACTTTCGTGCTCGGCTTTGAGCTCTTTGAACTTCTTCCACGCATCCTAGGTCCAAGGCGAGTCTGCTGCAAAGAGGAAGTTAATCTCCTCCAGGGTTCGTTGATTCGACTCCGGGTACAAAGCCCACACTGCAAATAGTAAGAAAACGAAAAGAGACACTTGAAGTGTGGAGCTTACCAATTAGGATACTGATGACGTTGATGGCAGCGAAGATGCACGTTGCACTCTCGTTGATGGCTCCAATGATGTATGGAAGAACCAGCGTCAAAGCACTGAGTTATTGCGCAATTAGCAACATTCCTGGAGTCACACTATGCAGAAAATTGGGCGTCTTACCCATTGCCGATACTCCATCCAACAACGCCCAAGGCATTGCCCTTCGCTCGGACCTGTAGGGGGAAAATATCCGCCGGGTACAGCCAAGGTACAGTGAGCCAGGTTGCGCCAAACACAAATGTGCTTCGAGAATATTAGTGATGCCCAAGAAACAGAAGATGCGTTTATGATCACTTACTAAAGGAAGACCATTGTAGCGGCTGCGGCACCCCAGGAGTTGGCAACATCGTCATTTCCAGCGGCTCTAGCATTGAGACCGCCACGAGATAGGCCACCGACAAGGAATATGGCAATGGCTTGGGCTACTGAGCCCCAATACAGTGTCCAACGTCTTCCGATTCTGTCGATGGGGAAGACACAGATGAGTGTGGCGAACATGTAGAAGATGTTCAATCCCGAGATCCAGAGGGCCTTGGAGGGACCGAAACCGGCAATGTGGAAAATGGCTGTTAAAGGTTCTGGTTAGCTATCGGGTTTCAACTTGTCAAAACTGGTTGTAATGGATCATTGACTTACTCGGGCCGTACATAGTAATACCGGCGATACCCGTCCAGCACTGAATGATTTGCAGCCAAATAACCAATTGCACTCTTCGACCCGTGTGGAGATTTCCTGACTTAAGACCAAAGAGCATGTGGTGGTGCTTGGTTCCCTCAGCCGACTGTTCAATCCGGACCACGTCCTTGATGTCCGCAAGTTCGGCCTCGGCAATACCGTCTTGAGTGCCTCGGAGTCGTTGCAGAATGTAGAGAGATTCGTCATCTCGGCCAACCTTGCAAAGCCAGCGAGGGGACTCGGGGAACAAGAAGCATCCAAAGAGCAAGAAAAGCAGCGGAATGATCTGGGAGGCGATAGGAAAGCCGACTCGCCATTGCCGATGAAACTGACAGCATATCTGTGTCACACGAGTTGATTGGTCGAGACTTTCCAAACCTTCTTCTATCAGTTGCAACTCACCCAAGCCAATAGGCAACGGCAACTCCAAAGATGTTCAAAGTGAACTCCATGGCAATGAAAGCACCTCGAGAAGTATAGTCTACGAGTTCCGATACCCAGACCGGCATGATGCCGTTCAAGATGCCGGTGCCAATACCATTGAGAAGGCGAGCGCAGATCATCCAGTTCGAGTTCATGGCGGTAGACTGCAGAGAAGCGCCGAAGATACCCCACAGAGCACCAATCGCAATAGTCTTGATCCTGCCAAATCAATCGCCGATGGATCCTCCGACCATGCAGCCGGTGAGCGTGCCGAGATAGAAAACGGACATGATGCCGCCTTGAAGGAGAGTGTCGGTCACCACTGGAGTGCCATCGGCGTCGACATATCCGAATTTCATAAGATCGATGTAGTGTTTGGCATTGTTTACGCAGCCCATCATTCCTTGATCATAACCTGGGCATCACTTTTGTCAGTATTTCCGTTGCAATGAGCACATACTTTTGACGACTGAACTAGTTGAAGCAGTCAGACGTACCAAAGAAGAAAATTGACATTCCAGCAAGGCCATTGACAGCGATGAGAGAGCTCGCTTCTCGAACCTCGCCCTCACCATCCATCTGTGACGTTGATCCATCGTAGAAATTGTGAAACAATATGATACAAAGAATTTCGTTGAGACTTACTCTGAGTCGAATAGCAACATAGTTTATGTTACAAGTCAGAGGTCTGAGAGTCTTTTTTCTAGTTATACAAGATATTGCACTTCAACCAATATTGATACTCGCGTCTAATCGGCTCAGACTAATCTAATCCATCTAAAGTGACGTAGTCCGACCCAAGACCCGAACTCCTTGGACCAATGCGGGGAAACCCCATGGGGGACGTAGAATGGGTTGGTATCACGCAGCAGATCATGCCATTCAATCTCTCAAACGTCCTAGCTCGGGACGACCGGTGGGAGGCCCGGCAGTGCCCATGTCTTCCCTCGAGACGAGCCCTCGGTTGCTGGGCGGCGCTGCTATGGTTGCCGAGCCTTCGGAAGCAGGGACATCAATAGCGTGGAATCGTAGGGCCATAATCTTGACCCGTATTTGTCTCGACACAACCTGCTCTCAACAGATGGGGAGCTTTGTGTTGAGCCACTTCAAAGTCCGAAAAGAGCATTTGTTCTCATCACGAGACGATACCTCTTACATGGCTTCGAGGCTTTTGATAGAGGTTTTCGGTATATAAGCCCAGTTCCAAGATGATGAACTCAAATGTGAATGCAATACGAGACAAGCAATCTGGCAATATCTGAAGCCCATCCAACGAAACCAGCCTCTCAAGATGCCTCTCTATCAACCCGAGAACTTGTACGCTCCAATTCTTTCGCAGTTCTCCCTCAAAGGGAAGATTGCAGTAGTGACTGGAGGGTCAAGGGGTATCGGTGCAGAAGTCGTTCGCGGGCTGGCAGAAGCTGGTGCAGACGTCGCATTCATCTACAAGACGAACGCCAAAGCCGACGAAACAGCTGCCCGAATCGAAAAGGAGAAGGGTGTTCGCGTCTAGGCATACTGATCCGATGTCACATCCCGAGACACCATTGCGAAAACCATCAACTATATCGCTAGCGAGTTCGGCGGAGGCCGCATAGACATAGCCGTGGCCAACGCGGGCGTCTGTGCAAACGTGAAGTCGCTCGAGTACACGGAAAGAACATGGCAGGATATGAACAGCGTCAATTATGACGGCGTCATGTGGACTGCGCAGGCCGTGGGGAACATCTTTAAGAAGCAGGGAGAGGAAACCTGGTCATCACCTGTTGGTATCACCTCTATCACAGGTGATAGGTTCGAACCAATGGATTCGGGGAGTGACGAAGGGTCAATTCTCTGTATTGACTGATTCCCGGACATGTAAAAGGGGGGTTCCAACCGTAGGTTGGGTGGGCAGTCGGAATCTATTCAGGGGTCGTAGTTGCCCCCTGCGCTGCCCAGCCCCGAGGGGACTTCCAATCCGACATCACCGCTTCCGTAAGCGCTATTCTGGTCAACGTGCCCCAGGTGCAGGCTGCTTACAACGCTTCCAAGGCGGCGGTCGTGCAGCTTGCCAAAAGTCTTTTCGTCGAATGGGCCGATTTTGCGCGCGTCAATTGTGTATCGCCCGGATACATTCTCACCGAGAGTCAGTTGTGGTTTTCTCCCCAAAGTCCTATATTTGGTACCAAACCCACGTGCAGTGTTGCTTACAATGTTCCTTGCAGTGTTGACAAAGCAGCCGAGAGAGCTGATGGAGCATTGGCTATCAATGATCCCAGGTGGCCGGGTTTGTCATCCTGCCGAGCTAACAGGAGTGAGTGCCCAACCCCCGGCCCGCATTGCATGACACATGGACAGCCCTAACTGATGTTCTTCTGGATCAATAGCTCTATGTCTTCCTTGCCAGTGATGCATGTTGCTACATGACAGGATCGAACGTAGTGATCGATGGCGGATACACATTGCCGTAGCCTATAACCAGGCTGGTGGAAGTCCGACAGACTGAATGTGATCTGCATCATGACGGAGCCTGCAGATAGCCGGGATACCCGCAGGGAATCCATGGCCCCGATCTCGACGCTAAACTAAGGAACCAGACGACAGCATGCCATGCTTCCTCGTCCGGGTACAGTTTCCTGCGGACTGGTTGATTGGGTTCTAGATGTTTCCCTGAAGAGGTTTATTCTTCTCTTCCCTATGAAGTCCGTTGGAGGTTTCTTCAATCGATTGAGATGAGCGCGATTCTAGATGAAGCTCCCCCACATCCACTGAACGTCGCTTACGGTGACGGGTCGAATACTCACTCAAAAGCCTCCGCAAGTGAATCCTTCAAGACCTAAGTCGGTCCTTGAACAGCATCAGGCTTGACTAGCTTGATGCTGTCTCTGAACTGTTATTTCGAGAATTGACAGGCCAGTGTTAAGTCAATCAAAATGAGCCTGAATACATGCCACAATAGGCAATCAGCACAGTGTTCTTCTTTTCGTCATACCTGAACAGCGGGAAGCAATGAGACGCTTCCTCTCTTTGACGGTGGAAACAAGACCCTTTCATTCAAATTCCGCTATTTTCAGCACCTTTCAAAAGCCGCTTGGCTGGGGTAGCGGGGAGAAACAAGTACCTCTAGCCCGGAAAGTGGGAATGACCCAAGTCAGGTTTTTTTCTTCTGGTCGGATGACCCGCTCATGGCCCAGCAAATTCCAAATTCAGGCGCGCGCCATCGTCGCTTATCTCTTTTCTGATTCACCACACCACGATGATTCGTCACAACCCACCACCCTTCTTGACGTGCCTTAGTAAACTTTACGAAGCACCATCGTAGTGAATCGCGACCGCGATGTTTCGAGAAGTAACGGAGGGCGAAAGATGAAGGATCTCAACCCTTGGCGAAGTTCAACATCAACACAGTGAACGGAGGGACAAAGAGAAAAGAGTGATAAAGGAGATCTGTTCACACGGTGTTTGCGTTTCACACAATATCAGCAACTGAACAACTCTCGAAAGTACAAAGACGACTAAATGCAATATCAGAACGATGTCTTTAGTCAAAAATAAGCAAGCGATAACGCCTGGCCAGGGCAGTTCGATACCAAACAACCTCGACATCATGGAAACGGCAACAGAGCAGGAATCTCATGGATTCTCTTTGGCCGAACAGAAGAGAATCATGAGGCGAGTTGATGTTCACATTGTAGCGACTGTTGGCCTGCTGTACTGCTTCTCTGTTATTGACCGGTCGAACCTTCCATCTGCCGCTGTTGCCGGTATGCGAGAAGCTTTAGACCTGACTGGCAACCGATACGCAAGTTTGAACTCCTATCAAAACTTTTGGTTGGACATGTGCGATATGAGGGGGCTAACATTCACTTATTAAAGTCTGTTGTGAGCCTGGTATTCTTCACGACCTATATCACTTTCCAGCCAGTCTCTGTCATTCTTGCCCGAACTTTGGGTCCGCGGGCTTACTTCACGGCTATCACAATGATTTGCGGAGGCATCGTAATTGGAATGGGATTTTTGACGCACTGGGGCCAGCTTGTAGCTCTGAGAGTGATCCTTGGTGCGCTTGACTCTGGATTTTTCCCCAGCTGTGTTTACCTTTTGAGCACTTGGTACACTCGTTGTGAGTCATCTTTCTTTGAAATAGGTTTACCAGAAGTGTTACGTTGACTAACGGCTTCCAGATGAAGTTGGAAAACGGTACTCAGTGTTCTATATGATTGTCTGCTTTGCTTCTGCATTTGCGGGAATCTTGGCCTTCGGAGTAAGTGCATTCCCAGCTTGGCAACAGTCTTTGAACATTTGCACCTAAACCCCGGTGAAGCAAGTGTCTGACTATCTTCTACTCGTAGCTCAATCAACTTGATGGGACCGCAAACCTCAAAGGCTGGTCGTGGATCTTCATCATGGAAGGTATTATCACCTGCGCTATCGGCATTATTGGCTATTTCCTCCTCGTCGGATTCCCCGATGCTCAGAAGAGCACTTGGAGGTTTCTTTCCCAGGAAGAAACTGCTTGGGTAATTTCCAGAGTTCAAGCCGATAGGGGAGATGCAGAATTGCCGCTTTTCAGCGTCGGGAAGTTCCTCAGAGGCGGGGCTGACATCAAAGTCTGGGCTTTGTCCATCATCTACTTCAACAATGCTCTTGTCATATTCTGTAAGTTTCTACTACAATCCTTCTGAGGCTCTTTACTGACCACTGTGCGCAGCTCTGTCTTTCTTCCTGCCAATTATCCTCAAAGACAACATGGGCTTCGACACGGGAAAGGCTCAGATCTTGACGGCGCCACCGTACGTGTTTGCCGCCATCATCACTTACACTACGGGCTGGCTGGGAGATCGATACATGCTTCGAGGCCCCATCATTGTTGGCGACATGGTCTTGTCAATCGTCGGGACCTGCCTTATGGGTTTCCATAGTGATGTTGCCGTTCGATACTTTGGCATTTTCCTCCTCGTCGCAGGGAGTGTCAGCGCCGTGCCGGCGACGATGGCGTACCAGGCGAATAACATCCGAGGACAGTGGAAGCGCGCATTCTGCAGTGCCATGGTAGTTGGCGTTAGCGGAATTGGTGGTATCGCCGGCTCTCTTGTTTTCAGGTATGTCACACGTGTGTTGTAGACCTAGGCTGCATACTGTGTGTGCGCCACAGCCAGGATCCTCCCGGAAAACGAACAAATTCTTCTTCGAAGAGCCGAGAGACTTACTAACCTATGAGCAGAAGCCAAGACAAGCCTCACTACTTGCCTGGACTGAGCACTTGTTTGGGATGCGCCGTTCTGAATGTCATAGTTGTCATTGCCTTGAGCTTCTACTTTCGCCATTGGAACGCGAGGGCCGAGCGCGGTGAGGTTGAGCTTGAAGCATCGGATGTGAGTTGTCTCGAACCCCACTATTTGAAAAGAAGTTGAGATAGATTGAGCAACTACTTATGTTTTAGAAGGCTTTGCTAATTCGTTGACCACTCCAGGAAACTCAGGCATCGGACTTCCGCTACACCTACTAAAGGCCCATCATGGGTTTGGACTTACACAAAGCATTGATGCAAACTTATCAAGGCGCTGGCGGCAATTTTGTATTTCAATATGGGCCTTAAGCAAAAAAACGGCGTTGAAGGCGTATTTGCGGTAGATCATAGACACTAGAGAGCTTATGACCATATACATTCATTTCATACTAGTAGCGATCCCGCACTTGAGCTCGAAAATTCCAAACCATGTACTCTGTGTGCAAGCTCTATCGTTTCATCAAGAAGGCCTTCTCGTGAGGCTCGGAGATACCGAACTCCGTGACAGATGTTCTAACGCTGTCCACGAGTTCAAACCCAAGCTTCTCGTACATGGGCTGCGCGGTCTTAGTCGCCATAACCCAAACTTTCATTCCGACTGCATCAGCTTGCTCTATACCATTCCTAACCAGAACAGAAGCTATTCCCTTCCGCCTATGATCTGGATGCACCGCGAGATAGTCTAGAACTGCTGCAAGTTAGCTGATATGAGGGTGTCTATTGATCACGGTGTTCAAACCTAGAAATGGACCCTCCTGTGATCGCATTGCGGCAACCTCGGCCTCCTCAAGCGGCAGTCCCAGAGCAGCTTGTAGTTTTCCGTCCATACCCTTGATTGAACCGCCCTCGGTGTTGGCCTGGAAGGCTGTCTGGAACTTATCAGCTTCCTCTTGCGAGGGTTCGCGAACAGCTGCTTCGGACCAAGAGATGCGATTATCATCATCGGGCAGGATCCACCGTGCGTAGCCCACGATTTCACTACTATCGGCGTCAACGGCTTTCTGGTGTCGTTTCTTTTCCCTGCCGCTGACGAGGCTATGGGGCATGCGAGCAGTGGCACCTTCGATGATCTTATCCAAAGGCATCGACTTCCAGAGTGCACGCCAATGAGTATCAGTATGGTAGAAGGCCGTCATGTTGTTCATTGAAACTCCAGCAGCATCATCGTATGTGACGGCTGAGATAGTGAAGGACATGGTTGAGAGTTGTAAGATTTACGCAAAACTCCAAACTGCTTCGTCTAATAATCGCCGTATCCACACTGGGACTGAAGAATTTAAAGGTGCACGTTATTCTTGGAGAAGTCTTGATTTCACTGATTTAGTCCCTGCTGTGCCATTTTATACGCGCAGGGCGTGGCATTTTGCAGAGTCTAGAAGCTCATGGTGTAAATCTGTCCTTCCCGGTGGGGATAAGGAAGTAAAGTATGCTTACATACCTATTTTCTTACCTTACGTCTAGGCAGCAGGGGACCAGGGGTCGGGCAAGAAGAATATTGCGCGGCAATCTATTGGGTTGACACCTCTCATTGTCCCAGTGCCGTATGATCATTGGTCATCGCGGACTTGAGGGTTTTCTTTCTTCAGTACCTATGCTGAAATGGGTTTGGCTACGAAGCTCAAGTCTTACTGACCTTGCTGCCATCCACGCTGGAAAGCCTGCAGAAGTCAAGTACAATTGAAATAATTCCCTTCATAACATAAAAGGTGCTAGCGACTAAACGTGGGTACATAAATCAATTCCTCCAAAACTCCTCCCAACCCCCCTTACAAAGAACATCACGTGTCTGTTTTAGGAGCTCACCAAATTCTACCGGCTCTTCACCGTCCAAGACTACCTTTCCATCCACGACTCCTTTCCAGCCCTCAAGAGGCAGTTTGAGAAAATCATGGCCTTGGTCACAGATCGGCATGACATTCTGTCGCTTCCCAGCCTCCCCATCCGTAATACGCTTATTGAAGCAATCTTCGCAGAAGATAACTTCGCGACAGACCAGACAGGCGTAAGCGGATCTCTTCCCCCACCAAGAGAACTTACTAGTATCTTGGTCACACGTTCCGTCACAGAAGATTTCGGCGCCTTCAATGAGGTCCCCTTCGTCGGTGGGCATCCGTTTGGGATTCTCCATCATCTCCACCGTCTTCGTCAGGATCGTCTTTGTTCTCATCGTCCATAAGTCTGACCTTAGGGTCAAGATGACAGAACACAGCGGAGTGCATTGTGCGCGCCATCTTTTTTAGTTTTTGGCCGTTTGATATGGAACTGCCAATAATGTCGAGAGCTTTCGATAGACAAGCCAGATTGTCTGCATCATTCCAACTGATTGTATCACTAAGTGCATCAATGCAGCCAGTCAAAACACTTTGCAGAGTATCCTGAAACTTGGTGACGGGGCCCAACTTCAGATACATGCGAGAGAGGACGATGAGGCGGAAAGTGAGATACGTGATTGAAGTCGGCAGTACATCCAGGGCGAGAGGACGGTTGAGGAGCCCTTCGACAGTAGTAAGCAATTCTGTCTTTTGCTTAGGGTCGTGGGAGCTTCGAAAGATTCCATAAAGCAATGCGCTGTAGTTGTCAACTGCACGAGTAACAGTGTAGTCGGGAGACGAGTCTGTGATGGCGTACGGGTAGCCGGTTGAACCACTATCGAGTACCTCGTCCAAGGCCAGTCTTGCTGCTTCGATGTTGCCGATGACATGCTGGTAGAATAACGAGAGATCCATTCGTAGCGGCGCGGCTGCATTGACGTTGTCCAAGTACTGGATAGAATCTAGGTATGTTTGGGCGATGAAATCGGTTTCCCCGGACTGGACAGCAACATTACGGAGCAATTGTGATCTCTCGCCGTGGTAGTCGTCATACTCCCAGCAAAGCCAGGTTAGTCGCTGTAGCGGGCTCTAGCTCTTCAGAACGCCGATGAAGCCTTGCTTGCTGTCCTCCTCCAAGAACAGATCGAGTTCTTCATTCAGGATTTTTCCAGTCATCAAAACTGACGGATCGACAAACCTTGCATGAGCGTAAGACACGGCAGCTGCTTCGTTCATCCCTAGCTTTGCCTCAACCCCCGCCTTGGTGATACAGACAGCGTGACGCAAATTTAGCGGAACACTTTCGTCGTTCATCTTTTCAAAGCACTCGAGAATGTCTCGGTGAGCGGCTTGTGCATCATCTTCCAAGTGAATTCGGGCCATTAGCTCCCTAGCTCTGACGGTCTCGAGAGCCCCATCGAGGCCACCCAGTGCATTTTGACACAAGGTCTCAGCAGGCTTCAGATGCTTGAAGTGTAGCATTAGAGAAGCAAGTGCGCGGTACCCCGTGGATTCGAGTTTAACATCTTCAAAGAGACCTTCGATCCCGAGGACACCTTGCTTCTCAGTCAGAGATTCTGTTATGTTTCAGATCTCAGCTTCGTAGTTTTTCTTTGCTTGCTGCAAAAGAACAGGATCCAAGTTGCTCTGCTCGGATTAGCTTGGATTGAGAGAAGGGAAGAGTGAGACTGACAGTCTTTATGGCATCCCTCGCTCTTCTGTAAGAAGCCAGCGCAGTGTCGACATTGAGAGAAATGTAAGTTTGCCGCAAGTGAGCCTTGATGAGAGAGAGCAAACAAGCTCGCGAGTTTTCTGAGACAGTTCTCCACCACTCAACTGCATCCTTGTCCATTCCCTCTTTGTTAACACTGAGGAGTTGACCCCATCTTGAGATTCTTTCGAAAAATTCATCGGTGAATGTACCCGAGTAACTGGACCCGGTCCACTCCATCATCCGGGAGAACGACGTTTTGTTCGACAAGGTAGAAGCCAGCGCCTCCATGGCCTCAATTTGTTCCGCAACCGTATGCCTTTCGAAGTCAATGCGAGACCAGTGTGGTATCATGTGAACCACTATATAACGACTGAGAGCACTGGCAATCGGGAATGGGTAATGGCTCGTAGTGTAGGCAAGCTTGGTGCAGTCTAGAAACATCTGCCGGTGAATCTCTGAGGGTCTTATGCGGTTGGCGTGAATGTCGGCGGCGTCAGCTTCTTCAATGAAGAACGATCGCATAGAGCGCTCCTTAAACTTGACAGGCAGCGCACCATCATTGTAGATGACTTCGCGGTCGACAACTGTCTGCGTTTTCTCCAACTCGCTTACAGCCGTGCCCCATCCGCCCTGAGCCTGGATCTTGACACGTTCTTCGGCATCAGAGCCAGGATCGCCAACCTGAAGAAAGCTCTCGAAGGGTTCGGGAACGCTCTCAAGTTCGAAATCGGCATCATTCAGCCACAATCGTACCAGTGAGACTACTTCGTTGAGAGTCAATGGTCGGAAAGCGAAGGCCATCCAATGAAGTAGCTTAGACACGACGGGCTTGTGCTCGAGCTCAGTGCGACGATAGCAGTCAGTCAACAAGCCTTCATAGATTCCATGAAGTCCTGAGGGCAATGGTTTTTCCAGGTTCCGGATGACAGCGCCTTCGCGGCCGAGATTGTCAAAACGCGTAAGCATATGCGCCGCGTACAAGAAGTCTAGGCCGTTAGCATGTCCAGGTACATCTCATTTGGATGAAGAACTTACTCGGGGCTACCTCCTCAACCTTGTCGGCAATGCGTTGTTGAACATAGCGATCGAACTTCCTAATGGTAGACAAGGAGTTGATGTGACTCCAGATGAACGCTCTCAGATCTTCCTTTTGGTTTTCCCTCGTGACATCAACCGCAAGCAAGGGTGATGATTCCTTCACACTGGATAGAACCCCTGGTCTAGATATGAAAACCACATTTATTCTCGGATCTTCCTCACGTATTACTTTGAGAAAACTGAGAAGCTCGTTGAGATCCTCCAGCTCATCAAGCCCATCCAAAAGTAGGAACAGCTTGTACTTGGAGGTTTTTCCGAACGCGGGAACCAAGATTTGACGAATGAGTGAATCGGCAACATATGAGTCCATGTCGAAGTCGTCCTTCATTATCTCTGCGTTGATTAGCTCACAGAGTGAAGCGTTCTGTTCGACAGCTTGGATGATGACAGTTGTAATGGCGTTGCAGAAGTTTTGAGAGACTTGACGATTGTTCTCGGAAGTAGAAATGTGCGGCACACGTAAGCTTCGAGGTGTCGTTAATGGCTTCGTTAACCGGTCTTTCGTAGACAGTGAGCCCGATATGACTTTTTCCAGTGCCGGGGTCTCCTGTGATGGCCAGAGTCAAGTGGTCGGTTTGGTCCTGCTTCAGCCACTAGTCCCACGCTGGTTGCAAAAACACCCAAGTACAGGTGTCCTTGACAAGTGTTTCCTTCAAGACGTGGTACTCATGATCTTCACCCTCAACCTCTACTAGGATGTTGCGGATCCTCTTTGCAGATGGTGGCTTATTCTGCTCCGCCACCTTACCACGTTGGTCGTTGCCACGATCCTTCTTTTCTTCGCGCTTTTGGTCATTGAAGGCTTTCAGCAACTTCGCCATGTCCTTTTGGATCATCTTGGTGGTGTTACGAATCAAGCTCATGACCTGCATCTGCTCCTCCAGCATCGCAGTGTGTGTTTTGGTTGATTAACAACTCTGTGCTCATCTTCTGGATCTCTTCGGTGTTGCCAAGGATTGCAACTCTGTCGCTTGCTGGAGACGTCAAATCTTGAGATCCATGCCTTTACTAGCGCCGCCAAGCTCGACGACATGTCGTTCCCGTGACTACGCCAGTTTAGGTAGTCTATTATACCACGCAGCTTATGCTTCCTTTCGCCCGCCAGTTACATATAGAGTGGCACTAACATCAAGAGATCGAAATTTGACTTTTATGTTCTCTCACTTGCGTTCTCATCAATATAAATCTAGCTACCTCATCCGGCATCGGTCGTGGATGACTAGAATTCAGGGTATTATTTCGTTGTGTGAAGGGCTTCGCGTCTACGTGTTGCATTCATAGCATTTGATCCTGAGTTCCAAGAGAAAAAGCCAACTGGTGAGCTGCTCCGGGATTTTTGGTCACTCGCTGAGCCTCTGCATCATCTTGATTGTCTCTGTCTGCAGCACAATGGGGTCAAGTTGGGCTCTGATGGCTCAAAAGGCGCCGTCACCGGTCAAATTTAATTCTCACGACCTCGCCAAACTCTGGCAACGCACATGTATTCTCTATTGCTAATAACTTAGATATCTACGATTGACTGATTTCTTTCCATCTACGATTACGTCATCAAGGCCGAGAGCTGATCTGGTCTCTGGCTCTTGACACAGGAATAAGACAGCAGCCAATTGTTCAGCGAAGACCGATTATCCTGCCCCTACACCCTCATCTTTTGAAAGGTTATTACCCGTAGATGTTACGCAAGATTAACTAATACATCGGTTGGTAAAGTGTTGTGACAGGTATGCCCAGTGCATTCGACTTTGATGATGATTCGTCATACCAAAATGGCGTCGAAGGGTACAACTCCTGCCACACTCTTCTATAGCAGTGAATGTGAAGCTGCTCACGATCCTCAAATCTTCTCTCCACGGGCCCACGTTCGATTCTCTCGGCCTCCGCAAAGAACCTCATGCCATTCTCTTGCTTCCGGTTGATCGCGTCGATTTTGCGCCGGGGAGAAAACCGAAAAAGTGCCCAGCATGGAGCGTTGTTGTAGTTGTCAATGATAGTCGCTTTTTCGTTTTCCCACGCCTTACGACTTGCATTTCGGCAGTGGAAGTATTTAACTTTGATTTCGTTTAGCTTTGATTCGAACTTAATGTGAAGGTTACGAAGACCTCTGCGTTGTTTGATCTCTAGGGTTGATGGTGTTCTTTGGAGGGCAATGTCGGCTTCGGGTTCTGACCCTGACGGCGAGTCAGACGAAAGTTGTTCTTCGATAGGACCTTCTTGAACTAAGCTATCGTTCAGAGAAAGCTGATCGCTGATTTTTGTGAAAGACATCGGCCGGTGCGGCACGGTCCATGGACGAGCACCGCTTCTAGTCTCTGGGTACGAAGACATGATGCAAAGTGTTTTTTGTACGCATTGATGTTATACAAGCAGATGATATCTGGAGATTTTTTGGAGGAGATTGCATTAATGCGAAGGCTGAAGAGATTTCTATGTGCCCTTATGGCGAAGCCATCTCCGATGTCCTGGACTTTTCAAGTGCGATATGCCAAGCCCTATCTCCGTCACTTGTGAACCTCGATGGTGTTCGCCTGAGACTGCAGCAAATGGTCAAACTTATGGTTTTAGAAGGTTCACAGATCAAATTATAAAGGCACGGAGAGAGAAGCGGTCTCATCATGGTTCCGCAAAATATTACCGACTCCCTATAGTGTGAAATCTTGATCCATGTCAAAATCGGTTGTACCGCACTTAACTCATACCTCCACCTGAACCATGAACCCCCAGTGGCGTGTTTAAAATATCTGAAGCACAATACAAATTGCTACATCGATGAGACTTTTCTGATATAGTATATCCGCTGCTACAATGTGTCAATGTCAAAAGCGCTGGTAAATACTTCACGTATTCCAAAGAAACTCTTTTAGATCCGTATACACTGCAAGATAGAAGAAACATTCATTCTCAACACTGTTAAGTGCAAGTAATATTAAATACTACCTTATTCCATGCCCATTATTTCGCAAGGAAAAACTTAAGGTGATGCTGTCTGGTGTCTTGGATCTATAGGAGAGTATACGTCCGGCCTATGAAAGTAACTCAGCCTTGAGTGGAAGCAACAACTAACATAACGTCACCGTCTGCTGCGTCTGACACCTCAGAGTCCATCTGCACCCGTGGGGCATCCAACCATCGTTCTGCCAATGGCTTTCCAGTGCTGTACCAACCCCTGTTTGCCGAGGTAGACAATGCGAAGATGGATTCGACCAAGACGATTTCAAATCCAGCATCCAGGCCACCGACAGTGGCGTGTGAAATAATCGGTATCAATGTCCTAGGGCAGGCTAAGTTTGTGTTCGAGTCGGGCTTCAGTGGGAAGCTTTCTGATGTTGTCCGAGGACTGCTCAACGATTTCGAAACTACGCCGCTGGCGCCCGCGGAGGACAAGACCAAGGTAGAAAGTTCGTTCTGTAAAACACCTTCAGCAGAGCCCAAGCTGGCGTCTTTCGGAATCTCGGAGATGACAGGCAGAGGCAACCCGTCAGTCTGACCTCCCTTTTTGCGGCCGGAGATAGCGAAACCGCCCTCAATAGTGTGTAACGTCTTGAGCTTTTCGTGCACCTTAATTCTGTGTACTCGAACATGCCAGTCCGGCCATCGGTCAGACGGCGGGATCAGTGTGGTGTCTACACTGACGGCTCTATCACCCCATGGGTACCACTTTGCGCTCGCTGCTTGTACTTCTTGTGTGCCGGAAGCTGTTTGAATGAACGCAGTCGAGAAGCGCACTGGTTCCGATTTCCACTTTACTGCCCACGTCTCTCCGCCGTCCCGACTCAGGGCAAGGGTGTTATCGGGGGCAATTTGCTGGATAAGCGGGCCCGTTGGTACGGAGAATGTGAACGCGGATGAGTATGCGAATTTGCAGTACTTGGCTTGATTGGCCTTCATGGGCCATGCTACGAATTGTCCTGGCGAAAGGAGGAAGTGATGGTTGCTCCCAGGATGGTTGCAAACAATTTGCTGGGGGGCTGGGACGAGGGCGATCGAGTCTATTGAAGAAAGCGTGGGGTATGGCTCTTCCTCTGCAGTCCAGAAGTCGTCATTCTCCGCAAGACCAACCGCAACAAGGGTCTTCAAACACCAGTAGGGAGACTGAGGTGAGTTGTAGTCTTCACACAAAAACATGTTGCTAAGATAGATGATTAGAGAAGTTTCCTGGATCCAGACCAAAGTCTAAGAATGGCCCAGGGGGTGAGACGACTTACGGATATAACCAACCAATATTCATGGTACCATCAGGATAGAATACACCATCGGAGTTGCTTGCCCACCACCTTATATGCCTCAATAGAAACCCTTTAATAGCTCCAGGGGTATCGAGAGGCTTTGGCATATCGGGTACCTGTGCAAGAGCTAGAGCAGCGAAATACCCTCCGCAGGCAAAGCGATAGGTCAGAGACCGACCAAATGGTATGGCAGACCCTTGAACATCTCAGTCTCGGTCTTCGGTGCAATCTGAATCTCGAAAACTCACCTTCAGAGTCAAAGTATCGCCAGAAAGTGGCACCAAAGTCTCTCGCTCTTTGGCGGTACTTCTCTGCTCGTTCGGGGTCGATATCGGCAGCGAATCGAGAATAGATCAGCTGACTGAACTGGATTGCAAAGCTACCAGAGTAGTAGTCGGCCTGTCTTCCGATTCCTATCGCGTCACGCCTTCCAGTCTTTTCGAACTGCTCTAACTCATCCTGAGCCTGCTCTGGCGTTTGCCAGGGACCGTCTGCCGACCAACCATCGAATCGGTAGAAGCTGTCCAGGAGGGCTAAGTCTGAATTAATCTCATCGCGAACAGTCTCATACGGCACACCACAGACTTTGAACAGAGCTAAGTTTCCAAACACCCTGAACCAGCGCCAGTTGTTCTTTGGCATTTCCATTCCGTTCAAAGACCGGAGCCAGTTGGTGATGCTCTCCTTTGACTCGTCGCTCAACGGCTTGAAGATGCGATCGGGCGCGGAAAGAAGAGCGAATGCTACAATCTCGGCTTCTACCATACGCTGGTCTGGGCCAGTGATTGGTCCCCAGTACTCCGGGTGCTCTGGGTCGGTTCCTGTGACGAAGCCATCGATCCATGGCTGGACTATTTCGGTGATTGCAGCGGACAGTGATGGATCTGAAGTGGCATCAGCTCCAAGGAGTAACGCGCCTACAGCCCATAACGGCCGGGCGAAACCTTCGAGTTGGGCAGCTGTTTCGTCAAAGTGCGTTGCCGAAGTCACCGGAATTCGGATCCGGCCCTTGGACGGGGAGAAGTGGGGTAGGAGGGGCCGGAGGAGCGCGAGCGTGGCTTGGACCAAGTCCTCCCTGGTTCGGAGGGGGTTGTTGGAGAATCCTGACAGAGGTGGCATTGTGAGAGATGTTCGCGAGCACACACGATGACTTGTGCGGAATGGAAGTGCTCGGATTCTGTCTCGACACTCATCGGCTGGTCTTATTTTGTCTTGCAATGAATTCTAGGGTCATTGGTTCCACTGTGGCTTCACTGGAT
Organism: Colletotrichum salicis; assembly: GCA_001563125.1. Lineage (NCBI taxonomy): Eukaryota > Fungi > Ascomycota > Sordariomycetes > Glomerellales > Glomerellaceae > Colletotrichum > Colletotrichum salicis. The sequence continues at coordinate 85,176 of JFFI01000222.1, forward strand.
GCGTCGGATATCGGGGGATTTGTCGGACAGCCTGCCGGGATGCGTTTGATGCGCCGGCTAGGGAAGGCTGGATCACCATGTCATAGTCACAACACTGCAATCCTTCAGGCAGTGTCAAATGTACGTGTAGCTATTAACGAGCCAGAAAAAGTAGTTTCGAATAACTCTGGTTGTACGGATACCTTTATAGCATATGATACACACAAGCTACTGTACTCATGTTCCACATGGCTTTCCTCCATCTGAACCAAACACCCGGGTAGTGATGATCCCCTCGTCAATATTGGCAGGAGAAGCCAGGTGTACCTTTTCTTCCTCCCTTTGCATTATTTCGGAATCTTACTGAGCATGCGACCATGAATATGCAGAAAATTCTCCAGTGACTTTTCACCTCGTAAGAATGCAGCCAGCCTCTCTAAGACGTTGAACTTGAGAGAAACGATGTACGCTCTCTTCAGTATTGAGTACTGATGTGACATTCTGACTTAGTATTAGTTCGTTGTCATGGAGACTTTCAACCGACCGCGGGCATATGGGTAAGCTTGATGCCTCCCTCTTATGATGCGGCCATCGGCACCTGGATATTTCTTGCAGCTCTTCGGGGATTTTTGCATGCAATGTCCTGCAGGTACCCGAATCCCTGGCGCTCTCAAAATTGTTGGCCATGAGATCATATTCCCTGCGTCACATGCATGCGCAAACTATCGGGGTTGAAGCTGTTTCACATAGGTACGGGATACATGGGAATGAGAGATTGTGCTCGAGGATGACATTCTCCGCGCCATAAGTTTTCGGGACCCTTGTTTGACGAGCTTTTCACGTCGAGCGGATCTGAACCTTGTTGTCAAGCAGATATAGGCGCGACGGATCAAATTCTCGGACTGTAATGAAGCGGCCACGATAGTCAGTCCATGATCGGTATTACCCAAGTTATGTAATCCGCGTACCAAAACGAAGATACTGTAGGACGTATTCAAAGACTTGGCCGACACGAAAGATTGAGTATCGGATGGGGCATATTATCGGGACGAGATGTTTTCAGAAGGACGCCTTGTCCAAGACCAGGTTAGCGCAGCAGTTAAGCTCTTCCGGCGTAAACCTGAGAAATGCGGAAATACAACTAAACACTGGGGGTTTTGGATGCTTCTTCACGCTCACTCGAGTTCCTTCTGAAGTTCCTTCTGGAGTTCCCTCTTGCTTTCCATCATGGCTTCATCAACAAGACGCCGTGTTATACCCACCTAGCTGTAGCGAGATCGCAGCCTTCCCAAAACATCCTTGCCCTAAGGTACCTATTCACGTACTTAACTCTTTCTGCTTAGACAAGTGAGAGCCGACTAACCCTCGTGTGGTGCCGGGCATCGGCTCAAAAGAGCCCGCAAGCGCTAATGACGCGCTATGGGCTTCCTCCAGTTTCTCCGCACCAACCTCGTTCCACCAAATTGACCACCCCATGTTCCTCACCCCCGGTCTCGATATCTCCAGAGTGCGGGGGAAACTTTCCGCCTCCTTTTTGCTCGTCCGCTTATGGGAAGGTGAATCATGGTCAGGGGGGCAGACTGAGTTCAGGAATTAGAAGAGCTTCGTGTAGAGAATCGATGCCGTTGCCCCAAATCCCTCGGTCAATTCGAACCGAGAGCACCCCGGACGGTTCTCCTCCCCACAGCCACCCCCAACTTTCCCACCTCATAAACACAGGAATCCTCTTTTGATCCCCTCTTGCATCGTCGCGTCGCACGATTCCATGGCCGACAATTGACACGTAACCGACGTTGAGAGGAGCCACACGGAGAAGCGCCCGCGCCGCTCGCACAAACGCCCTTGTCTGCGGCGTTCATCGGATCTTTGACTCTCGGTCACCCGCCGATCGGACCGGGCTCTCTCCGGGACGCCGCCGCCGCCGCCGCTGTCAGCCTGTTGCTGAGCGCCGATCACTCGAGCCGGTATGGACCTGAACACACCGGCGCCGGCTTCAGGATCGCAGCCCCCTGATGGCTCTGACGGCGATATTCCGTCCTGCCAGGGCTGTCGGCGCCGCAAGCTGCGGTGTTCCCGCGACCAGCCGATATGTTCGCATTGCAAGCGGTTGGGTAAGTTTCCTATGTGCATTATTCATGTCGAAATGGATGTAGATAGGCATACTGATTGGACAGACTCGCCATGCGTGTACGATTTGAAGAAGAATAAGCCGGGTATCAAGCCTGGGGCGGTTGAGAGTCTGAATCGCCGAGTGGGTAAGTCTCACCCGAGCCGGGAGCCCTGCCATTTGAACTCAACATTGACTGTAATGGAGAGGTTTTGGAAAATGCTCTATTGCAAAAGTCCAGTGAAGGATCCTACCCGACCTCAAATGGCAACGGCAACACAGAGTCGCACAGCGCGCCGGCCGAGTCCCAGAATGTGGTCGGAATTCTCTCCTTGTTGGCGCGTGAGCTACACAAACTCAATTCGAAGACCAAAGCTGGCTCTCAAGCCGGCATACCTGAAGGAATAGCTGAGCATGCCGTGTTCTCTCCAACGACGTCTAGTTCTTCCAGGCGAAACACTATCGACGGAATTGAAATTGTCTCACATCCTCATAATCAACCAAGAAAGCGTCGGAGGGTCGATAGCTGCGGCAACCCCAATATCGATCTGGCCTTCCCCCTAGAGGACCTGGAAAACATCACGACAAGCTTGCCATCGCCCGAACTTTTGGAAGACATCATCAACATTCACTTCAATATCATTCAACCCTGGATTCCCATCCTTCACGAGACCCAATTCCGGAGGAGGGTGCATGACCCAGAACAGCTACCCCGCTTGGTAGTTGTTCTCCATGCCATGGTAGTTGCAGCCCTTCGATTCGTCGACAACTCGGAAATCCGACTGTCAGCAATCGAAGTGGAACGTCGGACCTCACGGTCAAGAAAAATTGTCATACTCAACGCAATGGATCACCTCTCGGTCGAGAATCTGCAAGCGCTGGTCATTCTAGCCTTCAATGATGTGAGTGCTGCTTGAAACCCCCGCATCGAGGTTTTGCCGATCTGCATTGCTAACACTGTCAAGATCGGAAACGGAGATGCATCGAAAGCTTGGTCAATTGTCGGCTCTCTTACAAGAACCGTCGAGTACCTTCAAATGAGCATCGAAGCTGATCACCAAGATAAAGAACCTCTTCTGAAGCCATTGCCGTCAATACCACCGCCCCAGAATTGGACCGAAGAAGAAGAACGGCGGCGAGTCTTTTGGAATATTTTCAACCTTGATAGGTGAGCATCTCTAAACCACAATTTGCGTTACTGCATGACTAAACATTCCCCTTTAGATTTTGCTCAGTTACGACAGGGTAAGACCTTGCATAAATGCATGTAAAGGTAGGATAGCGAAGCTGACTTTCACAGATGGAATACAAGTCTGACATCCGACGATGTTTACCGCAGACTTCCTGCCGACGGTGGCCTTTGGCATAAGGAAGAGTCGGTGATCACTCCTTTCTTTGGCATTTGGGATCGATCAGCCGCCAAGATGGGCAACTCCATCGCCTTCTTACCAGCACATTATCCCAGTCCGGAGCAGACGGCTGATGCGCCACCGCAAACTCCCATCGCTGCTCATCCTCGCAAAGGTCCCAACACAGTCGACATGACGACAGTCGGGGCCTTCGCATACTGCATAGAAGCGACCGAGTCGCTCAGTAGAGTCACGACTTACTTCCTTCAACAGAAGATCAACTTCCAGGATAGACAGGAAGTCAGCAGCTGGCTTACTCGATTCAAAGAGTTGGACCTACGTCTAGTGCAGTACGTATAGAGCCGCGCCATTGGGGGATCTTCATGCTGACAAGACTTCAGCTGGAAGATGTTTCTGCCTCAGAAGTGGAAAGACTCCAACATCTCTCGCCAACCCGCTCTCATCAACATGGATCCCAACCTTACGCTCGCACACATCACCCACAACACCTCAATGATTCTACTCCACCAACGCATAGCTTATCCAGAGCCTCGATGGTCTAACATCGTGAAGCTCCCTAGCTTCTGTAGCGCCGAAACGTGCCAAGAAGCGGCAGTCGAGACGACCACCATCACGGAGAAGTACTTAAAGTACACTCCCGAAAACAGCCCAGCTACCAGCCAGTTCGCCTTTTGCGTCTTCATCAGCGCCAGGGTACTCCTCGGTCAGTGAATATAGACCTGTGTCAACCATGACTATGTACGTTCTAACGGTCCCTAGTTCACTGGCGATACTACGACGCAGAGCTTGCTCAGGAATTCTGGACCCTGGTTGAGAGCATGGAGGAGATGGCCAAGCGCTGGGTCGGGCCCATCCTCAAAGAAAAGCACGCCCAGTGTCTCGCCGGCAAATACGCCGCGCAGCTCCGCGACCTCCATCGCAAGTGCCAGGCAGATCCTCAGTTCACTGTAGATGTTTTGGGATACTCCTCCGGCATCAGTGGACAGGGGTGCAGTCCTGCTGCTCAGACGCCAGCATTCAGCCACCAGCAGGGCAATGCTTTGTTCGCCCAGAGCTCCAATAGGATGGCACCGCCTGCTTCAAGTCCGTTGGCGCCGAACCAGACGACGGCATTATCGCAGCCTCGGCCGCCGCCCCTCTTCCAGAATCAGCAGTCGCAGGGCCAGATGAGGCAGAGCTCGATGATGGGCCCCATGGGATCGCCTATGCCGATGACTGGGTTCACCCCGAGAGATTCGGATGCGCCTGATGAACTCTCTGCCATCTCGCACATGTTGATGGATCAGAGATTCATGGAGATGGATAGGATCATCAGCTTCGATGACATGATGTTTACAGCGCAAACGGCGAACAGCGGTAATACGCCCATGCCAGTCAACGGCTGGGGACCTGTTGATAATCCACAGCTGGAATGAAAAAGGGTGGAAGGAGTTCGCATGCGAAAAACGATTTCATATTCTATTCGTGATACCCTCATTTAGCCTTTACATACACAAAGTACTATGAATCACACCAATCCCATCTTCAGCAGTCTGTTGCCGAACTCAATCAAGTAGTAGTCACCGTAAACCAAGCCGTGGTCCCAGTATCTCTTATGATCCCGCGTGTTATGGTTAGCTGTGGCATTCTTCAAGATGGCGTCAAAGGTCTTGCCCTCCTCAACGTCCGCGGTCGAGATCTCGCCATCGCTGAACACGAACTTGGCCTTCTCCGTCGCCAGCGAGAAGTCGAGGGTATCCTTCACGATTGTGATAGCCATGTCCCGGTATCTCGCGCTCTCCTTCGCGAGACCCTGTCCTGCCAAAGCCTGGGACAGAACCAGCATGCCGTTGGCGGCGATGACACCGGCAGATGAGTCTCTCAGAGGGAACTCCTCGTTCTCAATTGGCGCATCAAAGTCCCAGAGCGGGACGTATCGGCCCTTGGTTCTGTTCTCGCCCTCAACGGGGAACTCAACAGACTTTGGTGACGTCTCCAGTCGCATGATAAAGTACTCTGCCAGCCCACGGGAAACCTCCGAGAACTCCGCATCCCCGGTCCATAAGAACGTCTGAGCGTAGCCGAGAATGCCCCAGGCCTGGCCTCTCGCCCACGTTGACTCGGTGGCGTATCCCTGACCCGTTCTTCGCTCCTTGATCTCGCCGTCCTTGGGGTTGAAGTTTACGACGTGAATGTTGCTGTACATGTTCTCTTTGACGAGTCCTCTCGAGTCCTTTTCAACGCGGAGGTTTGACTTGATCAACGTCTTGGCGTGTTTTGTGGCAGCGTCCCATAGTTCCTGCTCTCCGGTATGAGATGCAGCATAGTAAAGCAAGTCCAGGTTACACATGGAGTCGATAATCACGAGGAAGTCGTCCGTCTGACTGGTAATGGTGACTCCGTGCTGTCTTAGCACGTCCCAGGACCGGATTGCTCCGACGGTCGAGTTGTACCGCGTGTATAGAGCCTTCGCCGCGGTGATGATAGAATCCAGAGCCTGCTTGTCTTGGGCAACCTCCCATCTGACTCTCATTGACGGCTGGATCATGAATGACATGTCGTGTGTATCCGTGCGCTTGGCTGTGGTGTGGAGGGGTTCTGACCATGAGGCACCAAGCGACCATAGCTTAGACAGCAAAGCTGCCTTGTCTTGCCCACCGGGCATAGTGTGAGGGAACTTGACCAGCCTCTCAATGAGGGAGTAGATGTTGCCCGGGAAGAAACCACACGTCCAGAAGTCGGCCTCTCGCAAGATGTACTTGCCGGCTTCCGGGCCCGTCTGGAGGACGTACTCTGGGTACGCCAATGGAGGATCCTGGAAATTGTAAGAAGCTGACGTCTCATGATGAGAGCATTGCCACTTACATTGTTGACAAGTGCATCTGCAGCTGTCCTGAAGATCTTGGCAGTGACGTTCTCCTCGAACAAGCCCCCTACTTGTTCTCTGATTGGCTTTGATTGCGCCATCTTCCGTCTCAAGGTAGTGAAAGACCGGCCTCCTGATTCTGAGATGCTAGTATCGCTATCAGCATTGAGCTCGGTGGTGCTGTCAGACTCGGCATAGGCCACGTCCTTCCGAGACGAGACATCATCCACCGGGTTAGAGGTGTGTCCACTGAGATGCGCCATATCGATAGAGATGATTTGAGATGTTACAATCTAACAGAGACAAAGCCGTTGAAACATTCACTTACGAACTAGATGGCCGTGGGATAGTCGGGGCTAGAGTCTTATAAGGGCTTGTATTAGATGGAATGGCTAGAAGGTAAGCAGGAACTCTGTGCCAGCGCCGGATGAAGGAAGCACGGTGCTTTCGGCCTGTCGCTCGGGACAAGACGTTGTATTCTTCGCAGCGGGATTGCGCCGAGATTCAAGATTGAGGCGTTCGGTCGAAGCGTCGGGGAACCAAAGTCTGGTTGGAGCGGTAATCGGGTGGTGGTGCAGTCTCTAAGCGGAGGATTTGTCGTCCGGACGATCGCCCGATGCCCGAAGTCGAGATCTTGACAGCTGTGATTCTTCCGACTTGGCTTGGTGGAAGTCTAATCTTATTGCCAAAATGTTATCATCACGTTCTTGAGCTTATATAACCCGTCATCCTCCTTATTGTTACAAGTTTGGCGATGCAGGTCAATGGTTCTGATCTCCAGCGAAACTGCACGACACAGGCTGCTTGGCTGACTCCCGACCGGCGTGGAACCTCCTCACTCTGCTGCACGACCATCTGTAGGACCATTTGTACGACTTTGAAGAACCGAAGTCCCTCGTTGCCGCCTAGAGCGTGAGAGCTTGGAGGCCGAGATATCTGCAGTCCAATTGGGCGACCGTCCTTGTTGCAGTTCGTCTCGGTTGCAATTGCTGCTCACGTGCAGGTTTCGCTGAGTGTCGGACTCTCGGTGTTGTCCCCGCGAACGCCCCTTGCCTTCAAGCCGCATACACCGGCATCTTCATTGGCAGAGCGGATTGGCGTGGCTGAAGAACACGAGAACCAAGCTGTCGGTACAACTTCCCATGGAGTGCATACACGGACAGCCTCCGCGGTTGGTTGAGATTCCAAGACGCAGCAATGGTTTGACTCAAGTAGGTGCAGAACTCCAAGAGCTAGAGAGATAGCAATCCCGAGGCGCGACGGCAGCTCCGGGTGCCTGTCAGCAAACCCGGAAACCACGCATTGAATCGGTTCAGGCCAGTTGCGCGGCTAGATAACAGCACATGGGACATATCATGGTCCTGGATATTCTCGTTATCCACCCAAACAAGTCCGAACAGCCGGCAACGGCAATGTTACCCGACAACGTGGTTCATCTGATATGGGCCATTCGTGCTGAACCCCTGTGACGTGAGCAGCAGTTCGGCTTGGCGGCTCGGTGGGAGTCTGGAGATCTCCACGTCCTCCACGCCATGCTGTAGGGCTGAGCAGTTCTTCCAGCTTGACGCAACGCTCGGAAAAGATATCAACGTCGCGATGTCTTCGCACGCACCGCGCTGTTATCAGGCTTGTCCGGAAAACCCCCACAGTCAGACGAAAAGTTTATCAGTTAGCTCATTTCAATAATCCCGCTCATCGTCACGAATGTTACCCCAACCAGCTAGAAGAGATTAGTTGACCCCACAAAGTGGATGTTGCACGACGTCGCGGACGCCGTCGCCAACACCCGCGTAAACCTCTCTCACCTTGGCAAAGCCCAGTATCTACCAGACTGAGGTTCTCAGCACCGGTAAGCGAGTAGGAAGAACCATGATTAGCTAAAATGAGGTAAAGCAAGAAGTTGGCAGAGCGTCAGCGAGGCCTCTCCCCAATCACCGCCAACTTGTTTATAACGCGGCAGCGGCCCGGCCGCCGTGGGAAATAAATGGCTTCCTCCGTTCCCCAGCTCTCGGCCCGTTCTTCGCTGCCGGCAATCATACCCTCACTTTGGTCTTTTCTGGCTAGCTGCAGCTCTATTCAGTTACTAGCTTCATCACCAGTACCGTCAACATGAAGACCTCTATGACCCCCATCGTTGCCTCGCTCGGGCTGGCCATCGCCCGTGGCGTCGCGAATGCCGCTCCGTCGGTCTACGCCTCCAACCACACTGCCGGCCCCGAGTTGAAGCACTGGCCGGCCGAGGCGGCCAAGGCCCTCAACAGCATGATCGCCGCCAACGCCAACCAGAGCCAATACGCCGTCTTTGATATGGACAACACCAGCTACCGCTACGATCTCGAGGAGTCGCTGCTGCCGTACCTCGAGAGCATTGGTGTCCTTACCCGTGACGCCATGGACCCGATCCTGAAGCTCATCCCATTCAAGGACACGGCAAACCACACCGAGACGTTGTACAGCTACTACCTCCGTCTGTGCGACATCGACGATAATGTTTGCTACCCGTGGGCTGCCCAGATCTGGAGCGATATTCCCTTGAGGGAGCTTAAGGGGCACGTGGACGATCTCATGGCCCTGAACCGTACCATCCCGACCACGTACTACGAGGGCGACGTTATCACCCCTACCGAGATCAACCCTCCCAAGATCTTCACCGGCCAGGTTGAGCTCTACAACAAGCTGATGAACAACGGCATCGAGGTCTACGTCATCACCGCCTCTGCTGAAGAGCTGGTTCGCATGGTCGCTGCTGACCCCAAATATGGCTACAACGTCAAGCCCGAGAACATCATCGGTGTCACCAGCCTCATGAAGAACCTGACCTCCGGGGACCTCACTACTAGCCGCAAGCAGATCGATGACGGCACCTACGATGAGGAGGCCAACCTCGACCTCGTGATCACTCCCTACCTCTGGGCTCCTGCTACCTGGAAGCAGGGCAAGTGGGCGGCTATCCTCACTTACATCAACGAGTGGCAGGGACCTATCCTGGCTGGCGGTGATACCCCTGCCAGTGACGGCCCCATGATCTTCCACGGCGTCAACGTTGCCAGGGGCGGTGTTCACCTCTGGATCAACCGCAAAGACAGCGTCATGGCGACCATGAACGAGATGATTGTGAACAACACTGCTGCCCAGAAGGCGAACAACCTTCCCGTCACCGCAGACAAGAACTGGGTTATTGTTACTCCCACCGAGATTCAGTAAATTTGGAAACAAAAAGTAGATGCAGCCACAAAGGCGTAACATAACTAGATGATCAATGTAATGTTTTACCATGCCCAATCCTATCGTCGTTCGTCTTCGGTACTTCTCTAGATCGAGTTCGTACATGTGGCGAGTGCGATTACCAGAGCTCCGAGCCCAGAGTGAGATTATGCAGTCCCAGGAACCGTCAAAGCCAACCCTTACCCGTGAAATCCAGCAAGCACTTGTCTTTACTTCACAGCCACCATATAGACAGGCTTATTACTTACTCCCTTCAATATCAAGATCACCTTTCAACTGCTTAAGAGCGTCATCCCTGGGTCGGGCCAAAAGGCAAAACAGGAAGCGGTGCTACTGAGGGCAAAATTGTGGACGATCTGGGAATCGAACCCAGGACCTACCGCAT
>JFFI01000222.1:95096-108515 GCA_001563125.1 Colletotrichum salicis
CCAAGTCAAGCGCAAGATGCGTTCACGATGTTAGACTGACGTGATAACCAACTACACCACCAGACCATGTGTTTGATGCAGGGATTGTGCGAATGAGACATGAGATTACTTGCGGGTCACTTGTTGTGGGAAAGGTCCAATTTCTGTGGGGTTGGCAAATCTCGATCCACTCGGAATCAGCCCAAGGTGGCCAAGCATCGTCTGTTTCTCACATGATGGAGGCAGCATGTTTCTGGATGAAGTTATGAGATGAAGTCGGTTTAAGAGCGATGCGTGTTGATAGAGTTTGATATCTGTGCGGCGCTGGAGAGCTGTAAGCAGTTGCAAGAAGACTGTTCTTATTAACGCCCAGCCCAGTCCAACGTTGCCAAGTCAAGCCGCCAAGGGTGACATGAAGAGTGGTCTAGACTTCTCGTGTTGCAATCTAGTATCGCCAACGCCCTGCTTCTCTTTCTCTTGGCTTATCCGTACATGCAAGCCATGCCCGGGGAAAGGACTGTAGACATGGGACTGGGACAGATTTGTTCTGTGCCGCAAGCTAGACAAGGCAGGCCCACCTTGTTTGCTACATGTTTGCAGCTGAACATAGCAATCCAACCAATGTCACCGGGCCCGAAAAGGCGCCTTGCACGAATCCATCTTGGCCTGCATAATTTTCAATGGTTCTAACCACTGCCGAGGCCAGTCAAAAGGCCTCAACTTGCTGTTGCTTGTTAGATGGCGGATACGCCATGTTCCCATTCGTCAGCGAAACACCCGTCGTACAGCTGAAGCGCCACGGTGATGCTGTAGAATCTGGGCATTCTCGTGTTGGAAGCGCCGTTGGCATTTAATCTAATTCTTCCGGCGTCCTGTTCAGAAAAGAGGCCGAGTTCCATCGTAGTCTTGGTCGTTGTCACCTCACTCGTCTTGTGGAAACTCAACTTTTCAAGTTTCGTCTTCTTCAAAGCCTCATGTTATCATGAACGTCACACCCTTGAGTCGCGGGGATGACTCCGATCGGAAAGCCATGATCATGGCGTTAGTTGGAACTGCAGTGGTTCTCACTTTCTGCAATGTAAGCCTGATAATCTCTGCCAAACCTAGGTGTAGGCAGCTGACTGAAGAAGCTTTTGTTCCAATATCTCAATTCCCCTCTCAAACACATCCCGGGGTCATGGCATACACGGTTCACTAGGCTGAGATTAAAACTGAGCCGGTTGGGCGGAACCCGCATGACCTACGTACACCAGCTCCACCAAAAGTATGGAAACATTGTCAGAATCGCACCGAATGAAGTATCATGCATCGATATCCAGTCAGTTTCACAAGTCTACAAGATAATCGGTGGCTTTGAAAAGGCGCAATGGACTGGCGACTACACAAAGAAGTTTCCAGCTCTATCCCTGTCCATGATTCTGAACAGCGAAGAAGCAAAGCAACGGCGAAGACTTCTGCAAGGCTCTTTCACACTAGCATCACTACACAAAAATTGGGAGTCGACTATCAGGAACAAGGTTGAGTTTGCAGTCATGAAGATTAAGACGGAGGCTTTGGCGGGCTCGTCAAACTCTCATAAGTAGTGGACATTTATGGCTGCTGATATTACCAGCCAGCTCTCGTTTGGGCAATCCTTGGGGCTACTGGAATCTGGAAAGGTATGAAGGACTATTCACATATTTTCTACCTCGAGAATGAGATACTGACTGCTTGATTGATGACACAGAGCACGATTTATATGCGAGCTATTGAAAACGCTCTGATAGCGGACGTTATTCAGTGCGAGATACCTTTACTCGCTTCTCTATCTCAGCTCATACCCAGATCACTACTCCAGAATTTCTCTCGGCAGCTTAAGCAGGTCAGAGTTGGTGGTGCGGACGGAGTAGAGTGCTTGAAACAGCAAGGGCCATCGTCAACTCCAAGTAAATTCAAGGAGATGGTTACAGAATGCGAGATGGAAGGACTCTCTTGGTTGACTAAAGAAGCCGTCAGCATGGAGGGTGCGGGTATGATGGTCGCAGGAATGGACACAACCGCGGCTGTTCTGACATATCTCGTCTGGTCGGTGTTGAGACAGCCAGATTTGCAGAAACGGCTTGAGGATGAGATCGCGCCTCTAGGCGATGACTTTGACGATAAGCGGCTTGAGTCATGCCCTACTCTGAGTGCTATCATAGAGGAGACTTTGCGCTTGTATCCCGCTATTCTCTCATCTCTGCCTCGGCTTGTTCCTGAAGGGGGCACTACTCTCTCATCGCACTTTGTGCCCGCAAAAACTATCATCTACAGCCCGGCGTACAGCTTGCAGCACAAGTCTGAAATTTTTCGGAATCCTCATCAGTAAGTTCACCCCTCGAAGATTCATATGATAAGGCTCTTGTTGACCCAAGACTTTCTAGATTTGATGTTGATAGGTATCTTAACCCGACCAAAGTCTCCCTCCGGCAGAGACAGGCATACATCCCATTGGGAGCTGGAGCCATAGTCTGCATTGGTCAATACCTGGCAATGATGGAGCTCCGGCTTGCCACTGCCGTGTTTTCAAAAGCTGTCACGGGGCGAAATTGGACCCCAACATGCCAGCTGACAGTATGCAAATGATGGATTACGTTCTTCTCTCGCCAAAGAGGAAGCGTTGCGATATTACGTTAACCTAGGAAGGCATGCTCAAGGGATGCCGGCTACTATGGATATTTCAAGCTCTCTCAGTGTGAACTCAATCCATCCATGGCGAGAGGTTCTACAAAGCACCGGGTTTGAGACAGTGAGTACAAACATCTAGATGCATTTGTTGTGTATGGGTTGTTTTCACAATTAAGCATCTCGTTGTTGAGACTGAGTCCACGTACAAGGCCGATTCTTTTTTAGATTCCATGTCGCCAAGGTCAATGGAAGAGGTCGTAGATAATGTTCCAGGCCTGTGCTAAGTTACCTTACCCAAAGAGGACTTTCAATGATAGACTAAGTGATTTACGGTAAAGCGCCACAGTTATGGCCATACAATCCCCAAGAAATAATGACGTCGTTGAGCCAGAACCGGCGTCATCGCCTAAGAGTTGGGTTCCAAAAGGTGACAAATGCTCGGCATCATCACGGGCATCTTAAGTTCAACACTCCACTCGTGACAAAGGCCTTGTAATCAAGTTCCCCGGGGCTTTTAAATCCATATATACTCCATCCATCATCACCTCGGCTATATGGCATGTAGCCGACAACACTTTAAAACACAACGATCCAGACTAGTACTGCATCAAGATCAATATCATTTCAACCATCGAGTCGATACCATGGCAACCTCGACAGATAACCTAGGATTCACCTGCGCTGTGATCACCGGCGGCGGCGGTGGCATCGGCAAGGTAATGGCCCAGCACTTCATTTCCAAGGGCAAGAAAGTCATCATCGCGGGACGGACCGAATCGAAATTGCAAGAAACAGCGAAAGAAATTGGAGCTGCCGACTATTACGTACTTGATACGGGGAAGATTGAACAGATTCCCGACTTCGTGAAACACATCACCAAAGATCACCCTGAACTAGACTGTCTCGTCAACAACGCCGGGGTGCAGCGCCCCCTAGAGATTCTCAAGGACGACGATTTCCTCTCGAAGGCGGACCAGGAGATCGACATCAACATCCGAGGCCCTATGCATTTGGCTTTAGGTTTGCTACCACACCTGCAGACCAAGGAATCCGCCCTCATCATCAACGTTTCGAGCGTCCTCGGTTTCATACCATTTTCCATCATCAACCCCGTCTACAACGGCACCAAGGCCTGGCTGCACTTTTGGAGCATGAATCTCCGCACACAGCTAAAGAACGGCGGATCACAAGTCAGAGTTGTGGAAATAGCGCCACCGACGGTCGCGACTGACCTGCACCGAGAACGATCCGATCCAGACGACAACAAGAAGGAGAACAACCCTGATGCCCTCAGCGTAGATGAGTTTATGGAGCAAGTTGCTAAGAAATTGGAAGACGGTGTCGAGACCATCGGGCCGGGAATGGCTGGAGAGGTTATTGATAGATGGTATGGTGCATTCGGTGACCAATATGCAAAGGCGGCTAGAAGCAAATAATTGGCCATTCCTCAAAGCGAAAAGTGGTTGTGTGCCGACCTGGACACGAATTTTAAATCTAAAATTGCGTCCCTAAATCAGGATATGAACGTCTCACCGGAACTCTACACGGAGTATGACGGACATTGCGAAATGATGCTTCGATGGAACATCACGATATTGTGACATGATATGGGCCAATCAATTGCAAGTTCGGTAGGGGACATTTGATTCGTGAGCTGGCTCAATCACCCCGCAGAGCGATGTAAGATTATGGCGCTGACGACATATTTCCCGTAAACCTCTGAAATCCTCGCTTCTATACCTCGCCATGGAGCATCGATGCGCTCCTTGCGCAAGTCTTACTATTGAGGCCTTGATCGAGCTTGCCCAGGTTGATTTCCAAGCTCACGAGTTTCCCAAAGAGGCATTCTACCGACATCATGAATCATTCGACGCGTTGGAAGAGGCGGCACGTGATGGCTGCGGTCTATGCCAACTCATCCTCGAGTGCTTCATACATACGCCCTGTCATCAGATGTCCCGAGGCCTTTGGTGTGGCCCAGAGAATGGAATACTGACCTTTGCCCTCTTGAGGAAGGTCAGCAGCGTTCCATGTACTCCATCGCCAAGCAACTGCAGCCTTCGGATATCAAGCTTTCCATAAACGCGACACATTTGTATGGCCGGCAACTCATTGACGAAGCTCTGGTATTTGACGAGATCATGGTGCAAGTTGGCGCCCCATATATGTACGATGATGATGGGTACGACATATGGGGCTGTCCAGTCCTCCTACTTACTCTCAGCATATCTGAAGGTATGCAATGTCGAATATCAGATCTTACCGTACCTTACTTAGTACTATGCGAGACGTGGACTCATGCTGATGAGTCTACTGCAGATACCAGCCCGCGCATCGCCGGTTTCCGAATCGGTCGTTTTGAGACCGATGAGGATCTTGGATCTCGCCGTAACCATATGCTTGCGAGGCAATGGTTGACGGACTGCCGCAATTCACACAAGAATTGTCTATCAAGCCAAGAGCACGAGCTGCCTACTAGAGTGATCGACGTAGGAGAGATTCTGGATACTGAGGACGTCCGTTCGACTCTGACTAAGGGCGCGAAAGGCCACTACGTTGCTCTAAGTCATTGCTGGGGTTGTGCAATCTCCCCTACCTTGACGACCGAAACCCAGTGGCCTTTCCAGGATTCCATCACTGTCACGACGTTGCCCCAGAATTTCCGAGACGCAATTGCGATAACCCGTCATTTGGGTCTTCGTTTCCTTTGGATAGACTGTCTCTGCATCCAACAAGATTCAAAACCGGACTGGGAGAATGAATCCAAAAGAATGGGGTTGGTTTACCGCAACTCAACTGTCACAATCTCTGCAATGGTATCAGCAGGAAGCAAAGATGGAATCTTGAAATTGAGTCACACTGGTTCTACGAAGAGTAAACGTGCCACGATAAACATCTCGAACCGTCAATACAATCAAGTAGTTACTATCCGGCGAAAAGATCCAAACGGAGAAGACCTCCGTGGTCTCGATCTAAACACTGCGTTGCAAACGCGAAGCTGGACACTTCAAGAGTACATGTTGTCGCCAAGGCATATCTTATATGGCCAAAGCATGATTTACTGGCGGTGCCCACATCACTTCGTCTCACCAGATGGCCTTCCCTTCGGTAACAGATCACCGCAGTCTGCCTACAAAGACCCAACGCAGGTCCTTCATTCTAACGTCCTCGCCTCTTCTCCTCCCGGACCCCTCGGAAACAGATGTCATTCTATGTGATTATTACGAATTAGTCAACGCCTATAGCCAAAGGAAGCTCACCTATGGTTTTGACAAGTTGCCCGCCTTCTCGGGTATTGCACAACGTCTGCATCCAGTTGTTGGAGGAGACTATTTGGCCGGTCTCTGGACTTCGGACTTTCGACGCGGGCTCCTGTGGACCCGTGAAGGAAACTTCTGCCACCATGAGAGAGATAATTACCGCGCCCCTTCATGGTCACGGGCTGTGACTGACGATATGTTACTTTTCGAGGAATCGACATTACTAGGATCGAGTCCTTCGAGTGCTCAACTCTTGGAGTACATCGTTCACCCAAGAGTTCCCGATAATCCATTCGGAGAAATTTTGTTCGCGAAGCTCGTCCTCAAGGCTTTAACCATGCCTTTAGTTCGTAGCCGCCAGATTATTAGTACATACCACGACACTGCCACTATAGGACATGCCGACTTCGACGAGCCGGCAGGGGCTAAGGACATGGTCAAGATGAGGCACCCAAGTCTCTTCAGTGTCAAAGCCGATGATCGGGCCTACGTCGTCTCGATCGTCACTGGGCCGGGAAACGAGTCGGACTGGGAGCTAGATACGGCTATCTACCGCGACGACAAGTACACGTTGATGCTAGTTCATACTGACGATACTAGCGAAGAAGAACCTGGATGGTCCAAGTCTGAGATACTTTGCTTGATCATTCAACAAACGACCGACAAAGGCGATGAAACTTATGAAAGAGTGGGATTCGCCCGGATACATAGGCCCAAGTTGTCCTGGCTCAAGACGTGGGATTGGCAGGTTTTGACGCTGGTCTAGTTGAGTTGTTATGGCTTTTAGCCGTGTAGCCCTACCTGCTTTGATGTTCATAGAGCGCATTCTTGATCCATCGCATTCTAAGTTGAGCGCGTGTCAGTGAGGTAACATCCAGACCAAAGGGCATGTATCCAGTCAAGACAGGGCGCATGAGTCGTGCAAACCCGAGCAAACGAATCTCATCTCAACCCCACCGTCACGAACCTTGTCAAACGCCCCCCTAGATTTCCTATTTCACTCAATCTTCCCATTCCACCCTAGCCGCAACCCGGATAGGACTCCTACTAAACTGCGGGGAAAACATTGGCATTTACCGGCCTTTAGACCAGTTTAAGCCCATGGACCATCTGATGCGGCCCGGGTGGAGCCAGGCGCATCTGCACAACCGCTGCACGAGGTCGCATTTTGTTTATAAGCGCCCGAGTCCGAGTGGTCGTGTCCATCAATGGGACGTTTACCCCGATAAGTTTACTCTGCCTGCCCGTTTTCCCCGCGTTGTTTCCCCGACTCATCCATCATGTGGTTTTCCCTTACCCCTGGGGAACTGGTGGAGATCTTGGAATTGCCGGAACGATATTTCAATGGTGCGCGTAGAATCGTGATGACCTCACCTGAGCCGAGGGTGGCATTGAGCCAATTCCGGGGATGACGGGGCCGTGCGGAGAGACGGTTGCATTTTCGCTCTCGGAAAATGGCTTGTGATTGAGCTATAAACATGAATTCCCCAAGGCAGAACGTGAAGTTGTTGTGGGACGAGTTGTGGTAGTTGCGAACCTCTGAGATTCTCAATCCGACCTCAACCGATCATCAATCATGGCCTCCGTCACGTTCACTCTCCTGACGGCGCTCGCCGCCCGCGCCTCGGCCAAGACCCATAAGACGCCGACACCGCAGATGGGATGGAACAGTTACAACTACTACAACTGCTACCCCAATGAGACGCTGATCAAGGAGAACGCACACGCCTTGATCAACACGGGTCTAGCCGACGCCGGGTACACTACCGTGACCACCGACTGTGGCTGGCCGGCCAAGGAACGCTCCGCTGACGGCGAGCTCGTGTGGAACCCGGAGCTGTTCCCATCCGGAGGCGGCAAGGAGCTCGGTGATTACATCCACAATCTTGGCCTGAAGTTCGGTGTCTACTCTGGCGGCGGGTACTACCAATGCGGTTCCACAGATCAGCCCGCTTCTCTCGGTGAGCGGGAATCACCCGGAAACTCAATCCTTAACGTAGTCCTAATATGGTTGTCAGATCACGAGTTTACCGACGCCAAGTCATTCGCCGACTGGGGTGCGGATTCTCTGAAGTACGTTACCAGATGATGGATCTCTTGAGAAGTCCAGCTACTAACACGAGTCGCGCTTCAGATACGACAACTGTTATGCGGTTGAGCCCACGGTTATGGTCGACTACGTTTCCGAAGAAGCCATTTCACCGGATCGCTTCGTGACGATGGCAGATGCGCTGAACACAACGGACCGAGACATCCTCTACCAAGTTTGCCAATGGGGCACTGGAACTGACCTCGGTATCTGGTGCGTTGTTAACAACAGCGAAATTCTCCTCAGTATTCGCTAGAAACTGACTTGAAGACCAGGGCCCCCAAGATTGGCAATAGCTGGAGAATCAGCAACGATATTTACAACGGCTGGCGCAGCATTTGGCGGATCACGAATCAAGTTGTTCCGTTTTACAAGTACACCGGCCCGGGTGCTTTCCCTGACATGGACATGTTGCTGTGAGTGGCAAACCTGTGCTCATCCCACAGGAGTACATCGTTGTAATTCCGGCGCTGACAACATCATCCCAGCATTGGTCTCAGCGCCCTGTCGCTTGAGGAGGAGAAGTTCCACATGGGAATGTGGGCCATCAACAAGTCTCCCCTTACCCTCGGTGCCCCCGCTATCCCCGGTCTTGTCGCGGAATCAGCCCACGAAATCCTCGTAAACAAGGAAGTCATCGCCCTCAACCAAGACCCCCTCGCCAAGCAGACAGAGCTTGTCCGTCGCTACACCGAGGAGGAGTGGGACGTCTGGGCTGGTGAGCTCTCTGGCTCCCGCCTCGTGGTCG
Source organism: Colletotrichum salicis (assembly GCA_001563125.1). NCBI lineage: Eukaryota > Fungi > Ascomycota > Sordariomycetes > Glomerellales > Glomerellaceae > Colletotrichum > Colletotrichum salicis. Next base: position 103,819 of record JFFI01000222.1, read on the forward strand.
GCCTGGCGAACTGGAAGAACGACTCCCAAGCCGTGAGCGTCGATCTCGCGGCGGTCCTGGGCGTCGCCTCGGCCAACGCCCGCGACGTTTGGGCGGCGAATGATATTGGATCCATCTCGGGCACGTACGAGACGACGTTGAATGGCCACGAGCTCAAGTTGCTCGTGCTCTCGGACCTCTCCACGACTGCAGCCGCCGTAGACGCGTCAGCCGGATATTACACGGCTACTGATGCCGCGCTGTCTGGCTCAGCCTCCAAGGTTACTTGCGCAGAGGGTCAGTGTCTCCCGAGCACCACAAAGGTGGGGAGTATCGGGTCAGGGGCCGCGGTCAAGTTTGAGGGCGTTGTGGCCAAGTCAGAGGGCATGAAGCTGCTTGGCGTCGACTTTATCAACTATGAGATCGCCCTCGACTCCGCGTGGCTGTTTGGTTCCAACACCCGCAACTTGACCATCTCCGTCAATGGTGGTACCGAGAAGCGGTGGGCCTTCCCCATCTCCGGCGGCAACTGGTTCGATACTGGCCGCTTGCTCGTCGAGGTTGATGGCTTCAAGGGTGATAGCTCGAACACTGTGGAGTTCAAGTCGTTTGGAAGTGCTTGGGCCCCCGACCTGGTTGGTTTCGAGGTTTTCGAGGCCAGCTAGATTCTCACGCAAACATTGTGGAATAGTCATTCGTAGGCGAGATTATGAGAAAGATACAATCTTAGATCCTTACAGTGAGGTACTCCCTGTACATCTAGGAGGCTTGAAATTAATCAGTCTCGCCCATATAATCAAGGACTAGTATACAAAAGAAAAGAGGCGTTGTGAGTATAGCACAGGGGTATTCGTAACGAAAAAGAGCCTTGATCATCGCATGCCAGAACAGAGTCCGCAAGCATCCATCCCAACCATTACCATCAATTACATAGCCGCATCAAACTAGTCCCTCATCTCCTTCTTCTCCATTGACCGAGGATGCCCTGGGTTGCTGGTCAACGAGTCTTCATCATCAAGCCTGTAGAAAGAGCTTCCGCTCGCCGCATCATCGTGACGCCCGCTGAAAGATGAGGCGGGGTTCGACTTTGGCGAATGCGATTCCACGCGAACTTCAACATCGACTCTTCGGTGAATGCCGGTCCTGGCTTCCCGGATGGCTGCGAGGTCCTTTTCCTCAGGGACGGCTCCGACGCTGGCGCGGTGAAAGCTCTTGAGACCTCCGGTTTCGTGGTGGCCGTTGTGACCGTTGTCAAGGCCGGTTGGGTTCGTGCGATGCCCCCGGGAATGACCCTGAGAATAGGAAAGGGAGTTAAACCTAAATCCGCTATCTTGGTCCTTGGCAAGGCGTGTGATCAAAGAGGCCATTGACATTTCGATGTTCAGCTTGACCATGTAGGCGACGGGGTGGAATTGGATGTAGACAACTTGATTAGGAAGTGACATGAGACCAATGAGCATAGCCTGGATACATGTTATTAGCCTCCTGAGGATTTTATATTAACGTCATGGCGTCGAGACTTACATCCATGGCAATGGAGAGAACCATCAGCTTTGCATTGAAGCCAACCAGAGGCTTGTACTTGACCAAGCCATGCTGGTTCAGGAGGCGAGCCTTGACGACGTGGAGGAAATACCAGTTGAGGCCAGCGTCGACGATGAGAATGAGGATTTTGGAGAGACGGTCCCAATAGCGGTTGATGTTGACGTATCTGCCAACATATGTTAGGATGTGGACAAGAAGACACAGCCCCAGGGCAATTTGACTTACGTCTGGCTAGCGGGAGGGTCAAGATGGGACGGAATCCAGATGCAGAAGACGGCGATGTTTATCAAGGTAATGACCACAGCCGTTCCCCATTTCAGCATGCGAATAGTCTTTTGACTTTCCGCAATGACGGCGATACGGTTGATGATGATTTGCATCAACAACTGGATCTCCCACACCCACAAGAATAGGATGAAGAATAGGACCGGCACTCTATTTACACCAGTGATGTTAGCTCAGACGTGGCAGAAATACCGCATTGCAACACCCACGTTGGCCCTAATATCCCATCTAAGAATAACCATCCGATGACGGCAATGACGAGGTTGGCGATGATTTCACCCCACATCATGTAGATGTATGTGCTTCGAAGGGGGTTGCGGTTCCGCCTCGTCTGCTTCATGGCCTCCCATACTGTCAAGAAACCAAAGCCGATAGTGAAGCCCGCGGCCAGCGAGGCAATCTGGTAGTCGGTTTTTGTTGTCGACATCGGGAAATGTGATCAAGGAGGTAAAGGTGTTAGGTTTGATTCGTTCGTACTGTGTACCGTATCCGAGGTGCTCGAGGTTCGGTCCGGTCCTCTCGGGAAAGGCTCCTTGATATACCAGATTTGGTATGTGGGGAAGGAGACGAGGATGAGAGGGGAGCAAGATGTCGTCTAGTTCACACTCAAAGAAAGCCCTACGAGACCGTCGAGAAGGGGGAAACGGGCATACTTTTTAAGAATCAACGATGGGCGTCCACAACCCGGAGCAGATTGACCCTCGTCAAGCTCGGCTACCCACTTCTTTCCCGGCCCGCAAGTTAAGAAATTTCCTCTTCTCCAGTGCTGTGGCAATAATAACAGGCTGACAACCAGGCAGGCTTTGGTTTCGCGATCCCAAACGGTAGAGAGGGTGGCTAGGCCGCGACAGGTAATCGAGCCCTCCAGCCGGCGCGGCGACCAGACCGGGCGGAGAACCCACATGGTGGTGACAATTGTTAGTGCCACCCTTTAGCCTACGCCACAGGCACCACAAACGTGTAGCAGAGGTGCAGAGGTTGCACTCCAAGAGTTACTCCTAGCCTACTACTGTTACTATGGGCAGGGGAGAAAAAGAAAGATCAACAGGCACGACCGGCCCCCAAGAGACATTTCTCTCGATGTGCCGTCATTTCTTCATGGTGCAAATGCCGGGGAGGAAGGCTTGCTGAAGAGTCTGTGAACCCAGGAGTCGATCTTGAGAGGGTCAGTCACGCAAGAAGGGATCCTCCTTAGCATCCGCGGGAGCGGAAAGCAGGTTCCCTCTGCTGCTCCTTTCCGGGCTACCGTCTTGTCATGTTCTCCAGTCTGATTCTTTCGAGCAGAAATTCGCCATAAAAGAGCGGGGTCTGTTATAGGGGTGATGCGGACTTGTCGTCAATAGCTTCGCGGGCTGGAAACGAACTGGCGAACCACAGGCGGGGGAGTGCGATGTTCGTTGAGGACCCGGGCGAGAAAGAATTGGTCTAGGGATCAGCAGATCGGCATGGGCTTCCTGGTCTTTCACGGATGCTGCATGCAGCTTGAAGGCCGTGCGTTTCTTCAATAGACAGACAGCGGACAACTCCGTCGTCTCAACACCTCATCGGAATCTCTCACCGAGATGGAACGAGACAACCCGTTACGTTCCCTCTTGATATTTCGTCGAAGAAACGGCGTTGACGGGGTCCAGGACTGTACGGCAATGGCAGACTCGGCAGAAGACTGTTACACCAAAATAAGAGTTTGCGGCGTGGTGCCGATCAAGGGGGAACTTTCAGCAATTCAGCAATTACCAAGATCTTAACAAAGGAGACTGCGCCATAACAAACACCTCCTCTTCCCTCACCATAAACCTTCAGCCATATGCCGACATTACTCACAAAGAAGAGAGAGATGCCAAACAATGTGGGAGCCGTATCTAGAGTGTGCTCCGAACCGCAGCTGATGCTGCATGCATGGGACCAAATATCACCCCAGGCCACCTTGAGCCTTCTGAAACATGATCTCACCGCACCCATAGCTCTGGGCCTCTGCATTCTTGCAAAGAAGGGCCGCATTGTCCTCGCCAGAGATATTTTCCACGTGGAGGAAGGGCCTTGGATCTAGTATCAAAAGAGACACGAAGACCGAGATAGCCAGGCCAAATGACACCGTCCCATTGGGGGCCATCTTGACGCTGCCCATTGGTAGGAAACCCCTCGACATTACCGTTCCAGGCGAGATTTGAGTCGCCAAGACATGTCAGGGGTTTGCTGGCCGACGAAGCGATCTCCTGTTGCCATTCCCGAAAACCCCACAACTTTCTGCAGTCAGCGTACCAGTGACAAAACAGGTTGACATCGACATGCCTCAGGAAATGCGGGGAGGTTCTGCGCTAATGACACAGAATCCGCGTAACAAATTATCAAACCTTTCTCATCTTGATACTCTCAACGACGTCCTTCATCTTCGGAACGCCCAGATATCTGCAATTTCTCGCTGTCACTCGGCCCGCCAAGCACTATAGCAACGGCTTTCCTTCGGATTAAGACCTAGCGACATGATGTGGCTGAAGAGAAATTGTGGACAACAAGATGATCTGAAGCTGGAGAGAGACTCCTCCCCTCGGCCTCCCACAGCCACGACAGCACCGGCTGTGGCGTCTTCCCACCGAAAAACTCGACACTATTCCACCTTCAGTTCCTCTCATCCGCGACTTGGCCTTTGATCAATCCCCGGTGACGCTGGTGAACCACGCCCCCTCTGCTGCTCAAACCCAGTGATATACGTTTTGCAGCATGCAGTGTTCGGAAACACGGTCGGCATTTGGTAAGGTTAAGCATGGAGGAAGAAGGCCACCCCTGGGCCCGGCTCATCCCTGGACGAACCATCACGAGTCTCACTCTTGCGACTGCAAGTGCAGGCTGCAGGCCCCAGTGGCCCCCCTCCGGCTGGGACGGCCTAGGGG
>JFFI01000222.1:108525-123439 GCA_001563125.1 Colletotrichum salicis
GTCGAGCAAAGTCTGGATCTCTGGGACCCTCTAACCCTGGAAGCTCTGAGCAGTCGTCATCTTCCTTCGCCATATTTCGTGGAAGCGAGGCACGAACCGAGGCATATTGTCCTGCAGGGGATCCTGGTTCACGCGACCAATAGCTTCTCTCAGCTCTTGCTCCAGCATCCAGCTCCGAATGACAGCTTTCTAGCGTTGCCACCAGATACGATGGCTCGGGTCGACCTCATAGAGAATCACGAGAAACCGGATCAAAGGGACGTGATGGTGACATGACTGTTGGTATCTTTAACCCCCCGAGAACAGCTAGAAGACGAAGAGAGAACTTTCGATTCAGACACCGTCCCAAAAAATAAAATAAAAATAAAAAAAAACCTGTGCGTGCCCTCGCCTCCGCCACCTTTCCCCCTTCCCCGAAGCACTAACAAAAGACTTGTTCCAAGCGTGAAGCAAATAGGAAATTGGACCGTTGATAGAACGCCTTCGCTCGTCTAAAACCCGCTAAACCACATCATGCAACCTGGACACGCACAGATGCCGCTATAATCCTCCAAATCCTTTGACAGGAAAATTGAAGTCGACGTGGTGGACTTCGGTTTTCATACCACCCGTGTACGCCGACTTGTCCGCCGCTCGACTGGCCTCGAGTCCCGTCCACCCGATCGCCGCGACAAACGTTCTGCCGATGCTGTCGCCGGAGGACGAGGTTGGCGGGCACAGGGAATACCCGCTCGCCACGCCGTTGCAGCCCGGCATCCGGGATGCCCTCTCGACCACCTCGCGCATCTTGTTCTCGGGTTCCCGGCAGTCTTCGAAGCTGAGGGTCTCGACGATGGGGGAGTTGATGACGGCGTGTGGCGCGTAAGGCTTAAATCTGAGTAGGTATGCTACGGGCTCGCCGTCTAGTACGGACGCAACCCGGGCCGCTGCTTCTGCGAAGTCTTTTGATTGCCGCCACTTCTCGCAGGCATCCGGACTGATCCAGCCTATTTCGCGACTTCGGTTAGTCATTGAAGCTGATCTCAATAGTATGGCCTGGTGTAATCGAGAGCTCCAATGGTGGATCTGAATATCACGTACCGGTGATGAGCTCGAGCTTCTGCTGGTCCTCAGTCCATGGTCCCCAACGCGTACGAAGGTATCCCGGCTGCTTGCTCAGGGTCTGGAGCATGAACTTAAGCTGCTCTTTCCAATTCTCAACGCCACCCAAAACAGGAATGGTTACCCGCTCGGTGACGGCATTGGCGAGCTGGGCTGGATCCATCACTGCTGCGTGCTTGGGGGGGGTGCTGCTTCGGTGAAGATGTTCTTTGCTCGGGCCTTCCTCTTGAACCAAGGGATCTCGATAATACTAAATTGGCACAGCTGCAAGTAACTTGAAGGTTGGATTATGGTTGCTACTAAAATCGCATGGAGGTCCGGACCTCACACTAATGTAATATGGATTCGGCCGTCTTTTCCTCTTGACGTCTTGAAGCAGGCAACCCTAATCTTAAATAGCCGTTCGTCTACGGCAAAGCTGGAACACCCAAAGATCATCTGCTACCAAGGTAAAAAGCCAAGCTTTTGGATCAAGGGTGATGTGGGATGGATGACGTTTCCCGTATCAACAAGTGCGATATTCGAGTTCGCCCGACGTTATGGTAGGGCAAGATTCGGATCCAGGCGGTGGGCGTTGAAAAGGCCGTCGGCCGTGTCTTCGCAACCATCCAACATCAGAAACTATCACAGGAACCCCCGAACAAAGCTTCCATAGGTTCGCATCCATCAAAAGACCTTCGCTCGCACCTCGCAATCGCAACGACAGCTATCAGTCGTGGCGTGTCATCTTGGGTTGGGTGCGCCCCAAGCTTCTTGGGGAACCAAGATAATCTCAGAGCGGGAAGCCTTCTAGAAACGCTCGGCACCTCCGCTCCGTGACCGCATGGCCAACTACGGACGGCCGATGCGAGATTTCTCCAACTGCTCCTCCGGAGAGACGCGTACCCCGGCCTATCCGCACCTTTAGGGCTTGGCAACTCTCATCATGTCAAGCACGCCATTGGGGCATCTGGCAGTTTGGGAACAAGACGTAAAAGATTAGATGACGGAAAATCAAGGATTAATGTCGACGAGAATGCGGCCGTCTCGGACGAGCCGGCCGAAGGGAAAGCTGACAACAACCCCAGCCGGTAGCCAATGTCCGTGGGGCAAAGGAAGCAAACGGCTCTCTGTTTCGTTTCATGGTGTGTCTCCCTAGGCAGCGGTAAGACACTGTCAAGACTGCAGCCGCATCTGCAACTAACGACGGGAACGGGTGTCTGTGTGAAGGAAGGTTATGTCTTCCCGTCAGATTGCGTTTCATGACAAGATACCCCTCCAACAACAAGTCCGCCGGTTCCGCACGTCGCCTTACGAACCCACGAATCATCACAAACATCTTCCACGGGGGAAGCAAAAGCTGTGTGGCCTGTCGCATCATAGCTCTCTTTCGGTAACTGGCCGGCCCAAAACGTCTTCACGACGTCCGCCACGTCAAGTTTGACAGAGTTCCGAACCCACGGTCCTCTCGATAGTCGTCCACTACGGCTAAGACCACTGGGCGCCACTCTTCTACGGACGGCAGCGATCTACGCCGAACGCTTCACGAGCCACACTGTGAGCAGCATTCCCTCTCGAAACAGTCTCTTCTTCTACGATCAACCTGTCGTATCAGGTAGCTGTCCGCAATGAACTGATGGCCCATTGACAAAACACAGTTTCTCATTCTCCGTTGGCACCCGCCACCTGCCATGGGGCTCGCCCTGCCTACTGGTATTCCTTCTACGCAGACGAATTCGGACTCCAGAGTCGAGTTGGAGTTCGCTCTCGCGGAGGCATCCGGAGTACTGACCCGAATTGGGCCCGGCACGCGCGACGGACGACCGTAGCGGGACATTCTCAACTTCGCGAGGTATGCACCTTGCAACGCGGGCGGCGAGACAGCCGTACCAAGTCGTCGGCATCTGACAGTAATCCGTCAAGTATGGTCCGCATTATCGGCACGGTTCATCGGAGAGCTCACAGAGGCAATATGTCGCATCATGAAAGGTATTAAATGTCCTCTGTTCTCTCGGATCATATAGGTGTGGCTTTCGTATACAACAAGACATCAATCCACTTAGATCTCCATTCTAGCGATACATTTGGTGATTTCAAAAGCCCTTACGTCAGATTTCGCCTTCCATCAGCCCTTCTTCAGATCAGATCCGTCAAGATGGCGCCTATCCCGGAACCCATCGTCCTCCCACCAAACTTCACCAACGAGCTATTCCAAAGGTTCGTCATCCGCGCTCAAGAAATCTGCGGCGTCGACAATGTCCGCGTCATCCCCAAGGACAAGCCCCTAGAGGGCGACTCATACCTCAACCAGCCCAAGTCACACGACCACTTCCCCCTCTATGAGAAGACCAAGTTCGTCGCCTCGGCGGTCGTCATGCCCCGCCACGTCCCGGACGTCCAGGCCCTCGTCGCACTCTGCAACGAACTCGTCATGCCCGTCTGGCCCATCTCCCTCGGCCGAAACTTCGGCTACGGCGGCGCTTCCCCGCGTGTTCCCGGCTCCGTGGTCATGGATCTGGGACACCACATGAACCGCATCCTCGAGGTCAATGTCGAGGGTGCGTACGTCCTTCTCGAGCCGGGCGTCAGCTTCCGGGATCTGCATGAGCACCTTGAGAGGCACAACCTCCGCGAGCACCTCTGGATGTCAGTGCCCGTCGGCCAGGGATCTGTTCTCGGCAACGCTGTGGAGCGCGGCGTCGGCGCCACGCCGTACGGTGACCACTGGGGTATGCACTGCGGCATGGAGGTCGTTCTGCCGAACGGAAAGCTGGTGCGCACTGGTATGGGCGGCGTCCCGAACCCCAATGCGGACACAACCCTGCGACCTGATGAGCAGCCTGGCTGCGAGACATGGCAGCTCTTCAACACTGGATATGGCCCTTACAACGATGGTCTCTTCTCTCAGAGCAACCTTGGTATCGTGACAAAGATTGGCATGTGGCTGATGCCCAACCCCGGAGGCTACCAGCCATACGAGATCACCTTTGAGAACGATTCAGATCTGCCCAAGGCGGTTGACATTATCCGTCCGTTGCGCCTGCAAATGGTGCTGCAGAACGTTCCTTTCCTTCGTCACACTCTGTTGAATGCCGCGCACTGCGGGCCGAAGTCCAAATACACAGACGAGCAAGGGCCATTATCAGACGAGGAAGTCGACGGCATCGCAAAGAAGCTCGATATGGGTCGGTGGCAGCTCATTGGTGCGGTGTATGGACCCAAGGCTGTCCGCGACGTCCTCCTCAGTGTCATCAAGCACGAGTTCCTCTCCATCCCGGGCTCGAGATTCTTTTTGCCCGAGGACCGTGCAAGAGAGAGTCCTCTCCGCGCTCGTGAGCTTCTCATGCAGGGTATCCCTACGGTGGAGGAATTGAGGTGTCTTAAGTAAGTCCAAGTTCCTAACCTTGCTTTACATTATGTCAATTGCTAACACTGCACCCAGCTGGCTCCCTAACGGTGGCCAACTCTTGTGGGCTCCCATCTCCAAGGTCTCCGGCGAGGACGCAAAGAAGCAGCATGATGTAGCCAAGAAGCTCATCACAGAGTTCGGGTTCGATTACCTCGGCGCCTTTGCCGTCGGCATGCGAGAGCTGCGTAAGTAATCCGACCAACCGAACGAGCTCTGAAATATGTCGATGCTTCGAGATGGGAACAGAAGTGACTGACCCGCTCTACTTTAGACCACGTAATCGGTATCCCATACCGCCTCGACGTGCCCGACGACGTCGAGCGCATAAGAAAGCTGGCGCACAAGCTCATCAAGGAGACGACGGCGCACGGCTGGGGCCAGTTCCGCGCGCATACGGCTCTCATGGATCCCGTCGCCGACGCCTTCAACTGGAACGACAACGCACAGATGCAGCTCAACGAGGCGATCAAGAACGCGCTCGACCCCAACGGTATCATCGCGCCCGGCAAGAACGGCGTATGGCCTGCGGGCTACGACAAGAAGAAGTGGGTGCTGGACGGCAACTGAGTAAGCAACTGAGGATGTTTTGATTCTCTCAACCTCCCATCGTTTCCCCAGCATCCTGCCGTTGAGCCGGAGCAGCAACTCATAGTGTAATGGGGAAGTTGTGGCGATGACGGTTGATCGAATGGTGACACCGAGATGATGCTGTCACTTTGGTCTGCACCGCAAAGTGTAGAAGAGGTCTGAAGACTCAGACCGGTGCCGGAACTGCGGCATCTAGCTGAATAGAGCGTGGCGGAACAGATCTTGCATTGGTGTATGGCACGAAAATGTTGCCGGAGTTAGCTAGACTGGGACTAATTGAAGATGGAATTCTTGCATGCCCTGGTGCCTACGTTGCTGAACTACGTGCGACTATGATGTGAACGAGTAGCATGTCATCGAAAGCTACCTACTCGTAGACCCAATGCTTTCGTAGAATTCGAGAAGACTTCAGGTACAACAAGCTGTAGAGACAGGGGTCCGGAGCTTAAGATCCGGAACTTGGATCCGGAACTTGGATCCGGACACGCAAACAACGTGGTATTCTGTTGTTGGTTGATACTCATCACTGCCAACACCAATACTCTAAACTAAAAGGATTAGCTGATATTACCCTGTAGTTCATCTAATCGATTGACTTCCCGTCTTTGCCACCTTACGGACAACGGGATCAATCTTGGTTTCGTAGCACAAAGAGCCTCATCCGCCTAATGTAAGCGTCATCGGTGCCGGCCGTACCCACTCACGGCCTGGAGTTTTTTCTCCACGCGGCCCATCCTTGACGTGGTTCGTCCCACCCCGAGCTCACCGGAGACAACTCCGTGAGATGTTTCTGACGTCTGATTGATGGTGATGGTAGTTTCTTTCCAATTCGAAGCAAGTTTCTTCTCTTTGGTAAGCTAGAACGTAGGTAGCTATGGACACGCTTTGCGAGATGTCGCGTAGTATCATTGTGAATATGGCACCGTCAGGCAGTCCATTGATCCTCTAGCGATTACAATGGCCGATGACGGCAGCATTACACCAAACGACTCGGAGCCCACGTGCGAATTGCAATTGCCGCCCAAAATACGGGGTACGATACTGGATGATGAGAAATTCTCCAAGTCCATGAACTCATCTCAAGGGGCGAACCCTTAGGCTAACGCCGAATCTGACTGCCGAGTTCGGAACTGCAATGAATCCAGCGGTGCAATCAATGACAACGACGGCCAGCCTGGCTGGATATGTCACGGTCATTCAATAATACAAGTGCCAGAAAGTGATCCAGATGTTGTATAAGAACGAGCCCACGTTCATTCCAGCAATGGGGAGTTAATCCTGTCGAGCATCTTCAACATCTCGTCGCACAAGAGACTAGAAGGCTTACACAATGGCACCAAGGAGCATGTTTCGAGTGCTCGCCCTGGCCTCCGGCGTATACGCCGTGCCTTTTGTATCTGAGCCTCAAACCACTGTCACCTCGGAGCCTACTATCACCCCGTCACAAGTCGCAGTCACCAATGTGACCTCCCACGGTCCTTACACGGGGCCCTCACCGACCACAACCGGTGCACTCTCAACCAGCGTCCTAGCCTCCGAGGTTCCAATACTGCCTCCTCCAGACGACGCCTACGACTACCCGGCGGACGGCAAGCTCCACGGCGACCAGCCCGCGCCGTACACACCTTCGGGCGGCATCGGCACTAACGGCTCAGCCCCAGTCTACCGCGTCCAGAGCGATTTTGACTACCAGTCCCTTGCATTGGCGCTCTACCAGGAGTACATCGAGCTCGACCTCTTCCACTGGGGCCTTGCTACCTTCTCCGATGAAGAGTTTGAGGAGCTTGGTCTGAATGCTGAGGACCGCTATCTCCTACAGTTCATGGCTGAGCAGGAAATCGGCCATGCCACCGTCATCACAAACATGCTCGGCGCCCAGGCGCCCAAGCAATGCACCTACAACTACCCTGTTACTACGCTCCGCGAGTACATCGACTTCAACCAGAAGCTCACTCGTTGGGGCGAGTCCGGCGTCTACGGATTCCTGCCGCACCTCAACTCCGGCCCGGCAGCTCAGCTGTTGCTGCAGAGCATCACGACCGAGGCCCGTCAGCAGATGATCTTCCGCCAATTCGAGGGCCTGTTTCCCATGCCCGAGTGGCATATCCCCGGTATCCCGCAGAGCTGGGCCTGGACACTTCTGGCGCCGTACATATCCAGCTGTCCGGCAGACCAGACTCGCCTGATCTGGCAGAACTTCCCTGCCCTTCACATTTTGAACCAGCCCAATCCCTACCGCATCAATGGTGCCAACGTCTGGAATGAGACTACCGGCGGCTGGGCGAACACTGCTGCGACGACAAACATCACCAATGCGGAGTCTTGCGTCAACGCTACGGATCCTCTCCAGGACTGCAACGCTGCCATCACCCAGAACCGCACCATGCCGCTGTCGTACCCGGGTCGCCAGGTATTTTTCCAATGGGATGCCCCTGGCCAGGCAGTCGGCCCCAACAACAGCTACATCACCGCGACTAATGTCATGGAGCCAAAATTCGCCGCCTGGGTGTCTCAGCTGAACGTTACCTTCTCGCCTCTTCTGAATGTCAGCCTGGAGTCTCGTACTGCGTATACTATTCAGCCCAACGTTTCGACATGGGAGCATGATCCCGCCATCAATTCGACCATGTTCGTTGCTCTTACAGACACTGATACGTATGTCACAGCCCACAACTTGACCATGATCAATCCCCATGTTGCTGCGCTTGCTGTATACCAGGCCGGTTAAGGTTATCTTTCAAGTAATATTGTTGAGAGACACTAGTCCCAAAAGTCAGATCTGCCGGGTCAGCACCCGTCAGGGGACTTTGCCGCACCATAGTTCATAGCCTTTCGACATTAATAATAACCGATTCTTTCTCTTCAAACTCCTGCGCGTGAATATCGTTTTGACTGAATGTATGTCTTCAAAATTCACTCCACGGGAAAACAGAAGAGTATGCTGATTGGCATTCAATTGCTCGCCTAAAATCATAATAGTTTCGTGACGCGTCGTATATATCTCGTCGAATCCAAATTCGCCAGTGAATGCGTTTGCATAGCAAAGAGTCCTTCACGTATAGACACCAATCCAGACCTTCATCGCCTTTTCTCTACCGGATGCAAGTCTACTCGTGTAGAACCATTTCGGGCAGGGGGCTGTTTAGAGCTCGTTGTGCTCCTGGCCATCGGCGTCAGAATCAGCAACAATGGTCTTGACAACGTCAGCCGCCTCAGCGACCTTGCTGGCGACCTTCTCGGCAATGCCCTCGGTAGCGGACTCGACAGCTTCGCTGGCAGCCGAGGAGGCCTTGACGATGATCTTCTCGGGCTTGGGGACACCGTCGATGCCGACGAGCTCGGTCTCGAAGACTGATTGCGACAATCGTTAGCGGAGCTCTCAAACAGCAGGCGAGAGACTTCGTACCAAGAGTTGAGCCGCCGGGAATGGGGCCCATGCCGCGGGGTCCGTATCCAAGCTCAGGGGGGATGGTCAGGGTTCTGCGAGGCGTCAGTAACGATTGGCATCTGGTCATTGAGTGTCCCAATGCTTACCGCTTCTCGCCAATGCACATGTCCAAAAGTCCTTGCTCCCATCTGTACCATTGTTAGCCTCTCTTGTGTCTTCTAATGTCTCTCGTCGAACCGATCGGTTGTGGAGGAACTGACCCCTTGATGACCTGGCCGCTGCCAATCTTGAAGCTGAAGGGGGTTCCGCGGTCGTAGCCTTGAAAATTGAGACGTCAGCTTTGCTTTCAAAAATTCTTTGTAGGGCCACGGTGACTTACTGGCATCGAATTGCTTGCCGTCGGCCTGCAGAGTACCGCGGTAGTGCATGGTAAGCTTGTCGCCATTCTTGGTCTTGCGGTCGCACTCAACCTCCTGAGTAACGTCGATCTTGAGGTCAGCGGCAGCAACGAAGCTGACGGCGCTGGAGGCCAGGAGACCAAGAGAGAGGAGAAGACCCTGCATTATGTCTGTTTTGAGAAGGACGAGGCGGAAATTCGGCGATGAGAGTGATGGTAAAGTCGTGAAGGTGAGCGGTCAATTGGTCGGATTGGGGGGGAACAACACAGCTGGCTGGCAACAAGGAAGACAGCTGCAGGGAGGGGCCACCAGACTGCCACACACTGGCCAAAGGTGGGTTGAAGACACGCCGCCTTAACTTCTCTATCCTCCGATTGGCCAATCTCGCCGAGCTCCTGGTGGGTGGACCCCTTTTCAGATATTCCGGGGCGGACGGTACGTATTCCGAACGCAATCTTATCGATACAGAAGGCTTATCACTGAGATCCACCCCCACGAAGCTCTCCTCTACGGTCCACCAAGTCTCAAAGCCCCAAAGCTTCCCAGCTGACATACTCTGTGACGTCAAGCCACAGAAAGGCGACGCTCGTCTCCCAGCAATCAAGCTCCCTCTCATCCCAAGCCGTCCTTGTCTGGTGGTGATGATGTCGGCCGTGGATACCTCACGCAGCACGTGAGAGGGCGTCGACAGCCTTGGAATACCCACGTCGAAAACACGAAATCCGCGTCACTTGATTCTCCCGTGGATCCATAACCACGCGCACCCCCTCGTCTGCCTGGGCCTCGGATCCTCCGCTTCGGTGTGGAATTTCTTTTTCTCATAGGCCTTGGCCTCTGTGGTGAGCAACAATAGGGCGACAAGTGCTGGACGTACCGTCGCCATCGTGGCCAAGGCAGAATCCAAGCCCCTCAACAACCTGAACCCCGGATACGAGGTATTGAGGTATGGCGACCACGAAGTCTCTTCCCATTAGCTGGATAGACGAATAACCACCATGGAACTGCCGGAAAGGCTAGAGATGAATATTTCGAGATGGAAAGACAAAGCAGTACTAAGAGTTTCGACGCTGTGTATGGTGATATGGTACAAGTTGTGCCTCATCAACTAATGGTCGTCGCCTTTCTCCTGGGTTGTCTGGCGACAAGCTGCCCTATGTTCTAGATCGCTTGCGAGTGTGGCAGCAAAGTCTTCCATGGTAGTGCCTCGGACTCTACTCCCAATCTTTTCTTCACCAAGGACGCTGTCTTCCGCTATGTCACGAAATACTCCTACAGCTCCCTGGAATAAGTCCGGATCAAATCCGCCCTCTTCGGCATGGGTCCGGTCTATCTCTTCCATTTCGAATACACAACGGTATGCTTTCGGCGGCGTGACTACGACACCGCTCTCTGCTAGACGCAAGTGGTCTGGGAGACGTAGTCGCAGCTCGTCCTTGAGTACGTCGAGCAGGCCGAGTCGCTCTGCGGTAGTGAAGACTTGCGCCGCGACTGCGATGTACCCCTTAAACATGGTTGTGTAACACATCTTCAGTCCGCTGGCAACTCCCACTTCGCCGCCCAATTAGCGCATGTTCAGCGCCGCATGAAGTCTCTCCCCGTGAATGGGTAACTCAATGATGTGGTGAGGGCCGGAAATGGGAATTCGCGGTAGTACCCATCGACCGCCAAGGCCATGCTCAACACCACTCATGGTTGTTGTAGGCGAGGCAGTCTCCGTGCCTAAGTCGTTTGCTGGGATCCAAACGGGAGGTTCTCCGAGAATTGAGCCGTCGATGAAGCGAGCGCTGTGCTGGACCGAGGTGAAGAGCTCAGCTATCCCTCGAACCGTTGATGGTGCAACCGCATTGAGATCTATGAAGTACAAGGGGCTACTCGGTCGCGAACCACGAGTGGCAAGGTCGTGTAAGGCGTCTACAACCCGCTGCGCCGTTTTCATCGCATCTCTTGGGGGCACAACGGAGAGGATCACCGACACTTTCTCCACTAGTTCGATGTCAGAGGATAGGACCTCCACGTCCGCTTCCTCAGCTCGTCGAATGGTAGCTGGACTGTTACATGAAGCAGAATGAGTGTGCGTTACGACTATCTCTCTGCAGTCCCTTGAACGTAGGGTTTGGAAGGGATCCAAAGACCATGCTCGCGTTGAATAAATCCCCCCGAGCTTCGATCTCAGTTCTGCGGTCATTGGCGAAAGTTGTCAAGGCCATGGTCTAACACTGAGAGCTTACCTCAGGCAAGAACACCACCAGGCGACATTTGTGTGGTAAGTTACTCACCCATTACCCATGAGATGAATCATACCCTGAGACATTACAGTCTATATAAGAGGCCTGGAAAAGGGACGTCGGCCACAAAGTCTCTTCTTGTTAGCTGGACTGAACCAGGAAGACTGATGTTGAGGTGTGTGGCTGGCACCTGGCTAGGCCCCCAGTGTGGCGCGAGTGCCAGTCGCTGTGGCTAAGGCCCAAGCACAATTCAACTTCGCTGGTGCCTGGCTCAGGCGCTTTTTCCGTTTCCCTTCCACACGTCAGTCCGTCAGACTCCAATCACTACGAATACGCAAATGACGACTAGCCATGCTGCGCCCGCATCAAGATGTCATCCGCCTCGTGCTGTGTACCTGTCAGACTGGCAGCTTTCAACTGGTGATTTAGAATCCGCTACTGCAAATGGGGGGGCACACCCCGGATCACGGTCATTCCGCGCAAAAGGGTACCTTACCTATCCGACTGATTAATCGATACGATATGAGAGACGACGGAAGACGCGCTAAGAAGAGCGAGCGAGCTGCGCGGCAGGCTGTCGCTTTGCATGATGTCTCCTTTTTGCACATTTGAAGGCTGTCGACGCTGGGTAGCGGCAGCATCAGTTGTGTTGTTGCTCCGTCGTCCCCTCTCTGCCAGTCTGACACGACACAGCAGAGAAACATCAGACTCACTTGGAGCCCGGCCTCCAGTGGGCGATCAAATCATGCAGCTCGCCCTATTGCCCTGCACACTCCAGGCATGAACACCTCCACTCGGCAGAATGATCACCGCCGCTGCATTGCTGCAGACTCCCGCGATCTTCTTCTAGCACTTGTTCTGCAGGTAATTTAGCTACTGTAGCCAGATCGCTACTACTTGCATATCTGGCACCTTCCGGAGGCCACGATTGACCCGATCGAATGGATGCGATGGAGGCCCGTTGGGTCGCAGTCCGCAGAGCAGGGGATCCCCCTTGTCCACCACCAAAGACATCAGGCTCGATCCGAACTCTCTGGCCCCTTGGAGGCCCGACTCGACTGGCTTCCAGAAACACAGACATTCCTGGTCTCCGGCGGATGGTCCCGGCTGAGTGGAAATCAAGGTGACGAGAAAAAGGAAGCAAAATTACAATGGCCACCCGAGGATCATCGGGCCATGAGTTGGGCAGCGACAGTCCTCGGTGAGCCAGGGGCTATGCTGGTACTGATACTTGTCTGTCTCGAGACTCGAGCAACAAGAGCACCAAAAAATCTTTTCATCCTGTGTGCCATTCCAGATTTGGCTGACACAGCTGGGGAAGGCCTCCCAATCTGGTACACACTGGCTGCACGGCGGCGAAGCGCTTATGGGGGCCAACCAAGGCTGGCACTCTTGTGAGTCCTTGGAGATGGGCGACGACAGCCAAGTTTCTGCGTTTTTTCCACATCCGCCGCACATTCACAAGGCTTTAGCCCCCAAAGCTGAGCAACCACAAGACCGCGAAAGACGGTCCTTACGCGTCGCCGCTTGGTCATCGACGTCAGGCTGGCGCGGATTATGGCATCACGGATCAGTCGTTGAGTCTTGACGTCTCGAACCTGCGAATGAATGATGACAAACTGTATCAATGATACGTACGGCGGCTAAGGGTGGACGCAGGCGAAAGCGGGCAATCCTAAAACGTCCAGCAGGGCGAGACACCAGCGGCAGTCCGTCAATCATCGCCCTGACGAATCCGCCCTACCTGCGTCGTCCGACCATCCCTCGTCCAATCAACCGTGACGTTTCGCCACCGAGGCATCAAGGGAGACGTCTTGGGATGCACTGCTTCTCCTGATGCTGCAAGTCCTACTGCTCCCAAGCCTGGCCCCAAAGGACTTTGGCGTTGTTTGGTCGGTAGTCTAGGTGTCTAGCGGGCCGCAGGACCTCGCCATTAGACGCACACGCGCACCGTTCTGTCGTCCACTCCCGAAAGATGCTAAAGACCCGTCAACCACACCCTTTCTGGTTTCCACAGCATTTGCAACATCACAACAGCCCTCTTCCCTGCTTTCCATGGCAATCCATGGACTTTATTACTTCGTACTAAACTACTCTAGCGTTTCCCGTGCCTAACGTCCCTGCATTTTGAAGGGCCCTGAAATGACAAAGCTGCCCAATGATTCCCCCGTCGCCCTGCGACACAGAACACACACACCACAGACTCTCAAGTCTTAACCCACACACCCGGGCCCTTCTTACACACCTCTGTCAGCCCCAAAGCATCCCAGGGCTATCCCCACACTGCCTCACACCTCATACCTCGTCTCTGCTTTCCAAGCAATGTTCCAAGGTCCAAGGTCGGGCTGAGGTTGAGTCACTCACTCACTCTTTGCATCGCCTACACACCACCCACCCCGCGAGACTTTCCACAAGGCATTTCTTCTACTTGGCCCGGTCCAGGTCCAGGTCCATGTCCATGTCCATGTCCAGGTACCTCTCGTCTGGCCAGGCAGGCCAACCTTTGTGCGGGCCTTCTTTTTTCTCTTTCTCCTTCTCTCTGCCGTACACCCTGGGACCAAGCATGCCCTGCCTACGGCAAGTGTTGATGGCACACGCATTCGAGTACTTACAAGTGTAGGTACGTACAAAGATGATGGAGGCATCCCAGGTCTGGTGCGTGTGTCTGCAAACACCTCTCATCTATATATCCCACCATTCCCTCTGCCTCTCTTCCTGGTCTCGATCATCTTCTTCACCAAACACTCAAGTCAAACAACAGTCAATAAGATCTCATCAAGCTCTCTGAAAATCAACTCTCTTCCACAAACACATCACCTTTGGGAACCAACCTCCATCTATCACACAATCCAACACACAACTCGAAACCCAACTCGAGTAACACAAAACACAACATGTCGTCCAGATACAGCACCTCCAAGCCGGTCGTCCACCAGGCCCCGGCCTCCATCAGTAGCGCCTACTCAGCATCAACAGGCTCCTACGCCTCATCAAGAGGCTCCTCAACCCCTCGCTCCATCTCCCCCGGCGACGAGGGCTACCTCCGCATCTACAATGCGGACCAGCACCTGGCTGGCATCAAGCACGGCAGCAGCGGCGTCACCGTCATCAACCGCAAGCAATCCGGCTACGACGCCCATGCTCCATCACCACACTACGGCGGCGGATACTCACGACAATAGAGCAAGCGATGCCGATGCGACTTGCACTCTTCAGCGACTAGGCGACAACGACTTCAATTTATAAATGCATAAACCGGCGTTATTTGGGAATTTTCTGGCATAAGAAACTGGGCGGCTTTCGCACTCCTGTACAGCATATTGTGACACCGCGATTGGCCCGCGGAACAACAGCGTTGGGAATTTACGGGATGCATGGATGATAATGGGGACCATGGGAATGTGGTATTGTGGGAGCCCCTCCCAAGGATGGGAGTTGATAACCTGGATGTTGTACTCGACGGATTGGGACGGAGCCACTGTCATGTCTAGGTTAGATGGTTTTTTGTTTTACGGGATAACTACTGGATCTGCGACACTTTTGTGCTCGCCTGTAGATCGGTGGTATCCTGCAATTCTTCAACAAGTTTTTTATTTCTTTGCACATTTGCGCGAGTCTACCAATGACCTGGAGTGACATACATGTCTCCTTTTTTTCCCTTCTCCCCCAACCATAAGCTCGGTGTGCCTGCCTTGCTGTCCCAATGAGGAATCTGGTTTTTGTGTCTGTAACCCACCAGTGCGCCCGCCTCATTGTCTCTGAACCCAAAAGTCAAAATCGACGAGGGCACGAGGGGTGGGAAAAGTGCGGAAAAATGCAAAAAAAA